>OY728167.1:135217364-135503373 GCA_963277665.1 Viscum album | reverse complement strand
CTATCAATCATGTTTGGTCAGGAGGGTTAGTTACCTATCGATCATGTGTGGGTCAGTGGGAGTTAGTTACCTATCTATCTTTTGTGGGTCAGTGGGGATTAGTTACCTATCGATAATGTGTGGGTCAGAAGCAGTGCTACTTAAAAAAATAAGATGATCTAGACTTATGACTAATCATTTGTACTTCTATACTTAATTTATACCTGGTGTGAGCTGAGTCTTTACCTTTTTGGTAATATTCTGTATGGTGTTGCATTTTTGGTATTCTTTCCTTCGTCGAATAGTTGAGCTTTTGGATAATGAGTTGGGCCTTGTATTTCCTCATGAATGAGATTGGTTTGATAACTTAGGTATATGTAATGGCGTATAACTATGTAGGGTTGAATATTGTTTCAATACATTGTGGTTTATCCTTTTTGGATTTTAACAGACCTTCAGGGGTCTCGGGATCCTTACTGAGTATCGTAATACTCAACCCTGCATGGGCATTGCCTACCCCTTGTTATGTGTTCTGTAGATGACCAACATAGCTGACCAAGGATGACGGTACCAGGACTGCTGGCTGCTCAGAGGCGGACATTTTACGAGGCGTACTATAGAGATGACCATTCTAGATTTGTACCTACCATTTTGGGAGGATCCTTGGTGGGTGTTCATAGGAGCTGTTTTTAGTTTTACTTGTATTTTCTATTTTTACTTGTACTTTCCAGTAGGGCATGTATTCCGTCCCACTTTACTTACTGCACAAACTCTTTTTTACTATATAGTTTACTTTGGCGTTGTATCCTTCTTTCTTCTTGGTTCTGTGAGTTTATAGTTTATAAAGGCAATTCCTTCCCAGTTTTAGGGAATATTCCTTTCGGTGCTAGTCGCGAGCCCCTGGCCTATGGAAGGCGGGCTTGGGGTAGTCATGACACGGGCCCTTGGGGACAGGTCATGACAGAATGATTCTAAAAAATCATATAACTAATGAATATTCTATCTAAAAAATCAATATAATTTTTGGAGATGATAGAACTATATCCAATTCACATGAACCAAAACATGCATGGTAAAACATCCATGAGAAAACAAAGTATTCAACACCCGAAACAACTGTAATAATGATGAATTTTTGATGAATGAGTTCTAATGATGTTGTAATAGGATAATATATGATATTATAAATATGGAATTAGTTATAAAATAAATTAATATCTTGTTTAATGTAATTATACAAGAGTATAAATCTTGATCATCTAATGGGAAGTGTGATATAATGGAATTATTCTTGATTTCCATTCCATTGAGACTACATTGATATAATGATCTTATTGAATATTACTTGATTCATATAATAAAAAATGATATATTTAACCTGAATATAAATATATTAATTATTATTTTTGTTTCAATTAATTATTATTATTTCAATGTGTTATAATATAATGTTTTCAAAAGTTCTAAGGATTTGTTTTACATTCTCTTTTTTTGGGATTTCATTCATTTTCAATGAAGTGATCAAATAATATAAATTTATTTCATATATGTTCTTATCTGATGAATACTTAGGAGTATTATATATTTAATAAAAATAAACCCTCTCTTTTATACTATAAGCATAAATGTTAATTAAAATAAAAAATAATTTTATTTCACTTTTATTTGGACATGTTTTTTCTATTTCCATATTTTACTAAACTAGTTTAAAAAAAATATTTACTCAAATGATTTATCATGGAAATTTTATGTTATCCATGAATTTTTCAAATGATTGAATGAAATATTTCTTATATTTCATTATAGGTAAGATTTCCTAAAAAAATTAAATTGGAATGTTTTTTAACATATAAGACAGCAATGGATTTTCCCACTACCATAATTATTCAAAACTATTTAGTGTCTTCACCACATTTTCAATTTCCTTATAATTTATTTTTTTAGGAAAACATATTCTAAATGATTCAAAACTATTCATTAAAAATATTTAACTTTATTATTAAATATTCATTTTTAATGGTAATCTCTAATCTCTTGATTAATTTTCTGATAATTTAATTTTTTTATAGTGATTGTAAATCTTGTGATCGATGGATATTACAATTCTGTTAAATATCAATATTATTTGTTTCCTGGATATACGTATTTTCTAAATCATTTCCCATTTTTTAAAATTCTTTTTTAAATAAATATATTTTGATTGGCTGGGGAAATATTTATATTTTATATTACATACTCAATAGGGGTATTTATTGATGATGAATATTGTTTATGAATTACTTAAATCATTTAATATATGGGGAATGCATTTTGAATTTACTGATGGGTGGTGAATTTTAATTGATATCCCATTGATGAATTATCATGTTTCTTGAGAGAAATAACCTGGTAAAATTAAATGTGTTTTAAAAGTAGACAATATTTTGGGATACTAGAGAATGGGATTGTAAAATTAACATCAAATAATGTTTATTATAGCCCTTTGGAACTTGATTTATTAAAACATATATTAGGGAATTTAAACATAGGATGTACATTGAGGATATTCATAATATTATTGTAAAATCAAAACTGATTTTGGTATGGTTGAGATTATGTGTATTTTCATAGGAATACATACCAATCTATAAACTAAGAGTTGTTGTGGTTTTTTGGAACAGACGTATCTAGGTGTAATATTCGAAAAACTAGTTTGTTGAGTATATCTCAAATATAATTATGGTGCCCAATGAATTGGAAATTACATAATAAGAGGTTCAACACCCCTAAGGGATATATTTGGGTTAATTAAAATATTATTTATAGACCATTATGAAGAATTCAATGATATTTTCTTATTTTAATAAATATGTCCCAAAAGAATCACAATTTATGATTTTGATATTATCAATGAATAAAAATTCAATTTTTGATATGTGTCTCATTAGATTTATAATTATATATTATTTTAAAAAATTCAAAATGCTGTGAACTAAAATACTATATTAAATTGCTTAAAATGATACTTTTCAGAAATAACGATATCAATACTCATTAACAATATTGAAATATCACTTCTTAGAATTCCAATACAACTATTGTTATAGATGTTCATTTCGTGGTAATATAAAGTAATTTAACCCATTAAATAAGATAAGTATGCACATATGGAGAAACATGATGTATGAAGGCATGAGGCAGCTATATTGGATCATTTAATGCAACAAAAGGAAAATATTTTTTTGGATCTTATAAACCATTGGTAGTCGAGTAATTGATAATGTCATGGTATATAGTATTTATGTCCATGGGAAAAACTCAAATGTAAATGGTTATAATGGATATATATTTTCAAAAAATATATTCTAATCAATATTGGGAATTAATCCAAAATACTAAGGTGGAATAAGAAATAAAAAATATTTAACGAAGTTCCTTCAATGTTACATTCTCTGACAAATATTATTCCCATCAGCAAACAATAAAAATTAATATAAATTTCATATACCTTACAAAAAATTTAGTGGTATGTTATATATATATTATGTGGACACCTTTAAATGACTTTCCATGTGTTCTATGGATTACAAAGTTAATTATGAGATCAATATTGAAAATTTATTTAAACTGATTATACCAAGTAAATAAAGGGAATTGGTTTTTAAAAATGTTAATCAAATTAAAAATATAATTATAAACCATCATATGTGAGAAGTAATTTTATATATATTATATCTTCAATTAAAATTAATATAATATGAGATCATCTAAACACTATGAAAAAGTTAATTCATAAAATAAGAAGTTGAGAATGAAGCAATTTTCATGATGTTAAAATTGTTGAAAAGACATCTGGGATAATACATTAATAACATTTTTTTATTTCAGGTAAATTTTCACGATTCATATTTCTCATGAATGTATTAGAATGAAACATACCATAAATATATAGATCGTTATCTATAAAAAAATGGGTCATTATTCAAACAATTATCTAAATATTCAGCAGAATATACCATAAAAGGGCATAAGGGGAGAAGGCCAGATTTTCAAGATCAGTACAACTAAGGTTTAAGTTACTAATGATGTGGTCATATGTACATTAATAATAACATCATATTTAGATGTGGATTTATTTTATTCTAAATCATCTATAAATTTTTTATAATCCAAGTTTACCATGAAGAATATATTTTTCCCTAGATCAATAAAAGGAATTTTTTAGTCAAAAATAATTATGTAAATATCACTACAAAAATGATGGATTTGGATGTTCCCTTTATGAGAAATAAACAGGACCTATTTATAGTATTTATTGTCATACCTATGGTAATATTTGATATAATGAATGGTATAGTTTGGTTTCGAAATATGACTAAAAAGATTATCATAAAGTGAATGAAATTATGTTTCTTGGTAAAGATGTGGAATTAATTATTTTTAGATGACATACATAATCATCTATGTAATTTTTGCACCCCCCTCTAGTATCTATTCTATGTGATATTCATGGGGGAGAAGATAAGACATAATATATTGATGAATAACAAAATCGTGAAAGTGGGATGTAACCATTGTACAAGAATACATTGATGTATTTCCGAAAGAATTACATGGTCATCTACTAGATCATTAGGTTATGTTTTCCAAATATTTAATCCCTAATGAAATACCAATATCTATTAGTCCTTTAATATTAAATACAATTTAATTATTAAAGATGATTAATAATCTGGGGTATTTTTAATAATTGATTTATATTCCATGGTTTTTCCTCATAGAGATCACATATTCTTCTCACTGATTAGTAAGATGAATCTTGTAGTATTTCCACAAATTATTAGTAAATAAGTGATGTAATAAGGATGAAAAAGTATACTCCACCTCACATTGATAACACATTTTAACAAATTCTTCAAGGAAAATATTTATCAAATAATGTCATAGACCATGAAACATAACATTGGTATGTATTTTCATTGGTTTCACATGTTACATTCGGTGATTTCTTCAAAATTATACATGATTCGATAACCCGGTAACCATTATTTTATATAATGTGGTAATACATGTTTCTAAAATTTAATATTATGAATATTTTTTTAAATAATTTAATACAATATTGGATAGGGCTCATATATTGACTCTACCTTTAGTAAATGATGGATTTGCGATGTATAGTAATGTACCAAATATGGGAAATGGTTTTTTAATTATCAATAATGAAAATTACATTACATATGACTCAATGAATTTAATGAAACATGAACCAAACTATCAAACACATGATCTTGAGTAGATAGTGGTAATATTCTATTTGGTGATATGAAGTTCTTGTCTCCATTGTAAATTATCTAAGATATACCGAGTCTATAAGAGCATAAAGTAAATACTTTCATAAATGTTGATAAATATGAGTCAAAGGGGATGGCTTGAGGTACTCATAGATTGTGATTTATCAATAAAATACAACCTAGGGAAGGAAAAAAGTGTGCTTGCTACCTTGAGAAGGAATTCCCATAGGGTTCTTGAAAAAATGAGGATTGAAAGGGATCCTATAATTATGGGTCATGTAATGATGGATTTGAAAATTATTAATGGTAGGGAAATAGAACTACTTTTTTAGATGGTATCCAAAATAATATTTATTGGAAAAGGTAAATTTTTATCATCAAGATGGTGATAATTTTAAAAGGATTATTGAAGTAATGAATGATACGGAATTTTTAGACATCTTATTTGATGATGGAATACTGAAATTTCTCAAGAGGATATGTATTAAATCTATAGTAGATTTAAAAATGTAATTGTTTCATGATAAACTTAACCTGAAATTTTCTATAAACCATGGTAACACCATGATGTAGAGTGTAACACCCTTATGTTATATAAAGTATTTTTTCAAACAAATTTACATTTTCATTGATTGCATATTTCAATAAAATAGACAATAAAAAGGTGGTATTAATATGGATAATTTAACTTTAAAAATATCGAATGAAATTTGATAAAGAAAAAAAATTATTAAAGTATTTATATACTTTGAAAATACATTTTTCTAAAAAATGATTTTCACTGATTTTCTAGGAAAACAAAATAATTGATTTAGGGTAATAAATTAAATTTATATGAAAAATTGAACCTATTTTTTGTAATCATCCTAAAATAATATTCTTACATATCTATTGAATTTTCATCTTGATTACTTTTTCAATGAATAATGAATAATGATGTTTTTTATTGAAAACTACCTATTAATCTAATGTGATTATAAGGATAAATTTAATTTTCAAACTATTTTATATATTAAATTTGTTAAATAGTTTTTATTAATAAAATATATTTCATTGGAACCAATTTTATTTTCATCATTGATAAAAAAAACTTTTTCATATAATAAAACTTTTCTTTTAAAAAACCTCTTTTCCAACCTATATATGGGTTAAATTTTAAATTAGATTAATCCAATTTTGGGAACTAAACATGATAATATTTTAACTATATTTGGATCTTCATTATTGATATAAATTAATTAGTTAAAAATAATTTCTTTCATAATTAATATTTAGAACAATATAAATTAGTTCTTTCGGTTATGTTTGAAATGGGTTTAATGATGGTTAAACTAAATGGATAATGATTAAAACAAACTAAAAATATGTATAAATTATATTATCATTCCATATGGAGAACTTATATCATCTAACTATGGGTAATTATTAATTTTTGATTACTTTTTTTGAATAATGGATTGAATTGTATTAATTGTTCAAAAAATTATAATTGTGTCATCTCCCCCTAATAATAACAGGACACCCATATCCCATATTATCAAAACATTATGAGACCATTTACCCAAAAATCACATTAAAAAATCCATTCATTTAATCCACACCCGTGATATATTTTCCCTAGTGTTATAAGAAATCTATTCTTTGAAGGATTTAGGTCTCATCCAAAAGTGATTGTCTCAAGAAGAGATATTACTCTTAACTCTGTATTGTCATTCTAATAATTTTAATAACTCATTATAATATTAATATAATATGATTAAATAATAATAAAAACTAAATTAAATAATATAATATTATATTTTTATAATGTAATAATATATATCATTATTCTGCACAATCAAATGGGAAATGAAATCGGTGGTCGTGTATATGACGGGCTACCACCACACCAAACAACGTATTTCATTTTCCTTCACCACCACTAATGGGTGAATATAATTATGAATTTAAAGAATATATACAATATTTATGATAATAATTATATGTTTTGTCTTATTAAATAATTTCTGATTTATTATCTTACAGTGCATTGGAAAATGATAATGTCATGTATGCATAATGTCGACTACCACCTCTTATAAGGGATGCGATTTATATATTTTTTTGAGTTTTATATAGATGTTAAAAAGGATATATTAAATTATTTTATATGATATATTTAACATTATAATTATTACTTAATGTTGAATTAATGTTTACCTTTTTTCTCCATCAATATAAAAGTGAAAAAACTTTCATTAGTACATAAGACTTACGATCTCTACGAAGGGTACAATAAATTGTTTTTATCCAAAACCATTATAAATTAATTTATATATATATATATATATTATGAATATTCTATTTCTATAATTAATAAAATTCAAGATATGGTGTAACCATGATTAATATAGAGTTACCAAAACTATCGATCAAAAGCATGTACGAAAAATGAGGCAGTTATCACCCAGAATAGTGAGGTTAATAATGAATTGTTAATAAGAACATGATAAAATATTGTAATTAAATAATATATAATTTGATATATATGTGTTAATTACTATAGATTATATTTACAATAAATTTAAAAATATTATATATAGGGGTTGGACATGTGTATAGGAAAGCATACTAGAGGTAATGGATGTTCTTCTCATTTCTACTTCTATGAGATACATGACATATTAACAACTTAATAGAATATTGTGATGTATATACATCCCATTGATATATTTTAATGTAAATAATAATTAAATTATGGGATATTTATTCATATTATATCATTACATTATGAGTCTTATGATTCAAAATTTAATCAATGTTGTATTGGATTTATGATTCAATATTTTGTTAATCAGGATTACTTGTGATTAAATTTTAATCGAAGGAAATTATAAGATCCATTGATGATAAAACCATTTTATTTTCATATAAAATCTTTATTTCACAAGAATACATGTTTTACATTCATTTAACAGTATATAGGGACTAAATACATTGAGGGAATATTTTTATTGTAAAATGAACTTATTTATTTCCTTAGTCCAGAAAATATTTCCGATCCTTGTATACGTTATATAAAAACTATTTCAACAATGTTTTTAATATTACATAATGTTTTTTTATTTAATTTTTACGCATTTTAAACGTCATATAAAATGTTGTAAGATTAATATAATTCATGTTTTCTGAATATCGTACTGTTTTACATTTTTTACAACAATGTGATGAGAATATTTTCATATAACCCTTACAACATGTATGGAATTTAACACCGTCATAACATTAAAACCCAATTTTTTTTCATAAAATATATTCAATATTTTAAATTTTACTGATCACTGAGTTTATCATACGATACACACAATAAGGAGTTCTTCAATATCACGTGTTACAAACAAGACTCAGTTTTGTTGAACAACAATATATTCATAATAATATTATATAATAAAATAGTTATCACATAGACATTGGAATGAATGGTATTAACAAGATTTATTAAATTATTAATAAATGGTATAATAATGTATATATAATTAATTCTTAGGTTACCAATTGATTATAAAATAAAATAAAACCATTTCAAAAATAAATGGGAAGCTTTTTCTGAAAACTGTTTTTAATGCACAAAAGTGGGTGCTATACGAAAATATTAAAATCTAACACTTTATAGATTATAATAATTAAATTTTTATATATAATATTCAATAAAAAATTTATCATTCATTATATGTGTTCCCTATACATGATATACAAATAAATAAAATTTTACACTTATAATTGTATATTCATGAAGAAAACCAGTTTTGTCACCTTTTAATGGAGTAATTGTTTTAAAACTAATTTTAAACACATTTAGATACGTTATTAGGAAAAATAAATTATTGAAATATTAATATTTAAATTTCCCATGGGTTAAATATTTGTATTTTCTATAAAAAATTTATTTTTCATCAAGTTGTGAAAAGTTTTGATTTTTATAAAAGAATTTCTAATTTAAATAATTAAGTAATTTAAGAGTAAAAAATATGAATTGAATATTTTTATAAAGAAAAACTTTTATTATTTATTTATATTTAATCAACATACTTAATTTTTAATAAAAATTTTATTTTTAATTATTATATTTGGGTTTTTGGGTTTAAAACTGCTTTTTGAAACAACAGTTTTAACATGAAAAATGTTTCTCATTTATATTTTATTAATTAAATCCCTATGGGGGAATTATTTTAATAGAAAGTTTAGAATATATGTCATTAAATATTTATTTACTTTCGTACAATTATTATTATTCATATAGTTAATATAGAGTCATGTTTTTCTAAATAAATACCCTACCTAAAATAATGTTGTCACACTGCATCTACGGGATTAATGTAAAAATAAAAGTTTAAGATATGTGAATTGAGTTTTAAAAATGGATTCAATATTTTGAATTAGAATAATTTATCATCTCAAGAAATATCAACTTATTTTTAACAACAAACCAAGTGAAAGTAATTAAAATTAAATATTGCAGCTAAGGAAAAAATGAGTTTACATAGTTGTTAAATTTTAATAACGAGGCTCCAAATGACATAGAAACTAGTAAAAAATCCTGTGGATGGTCATATTTATAACCAATACCTTTTAGTATATATTTATGTGCATTATTTAATCCTTTTGGTATGTAAAATCATGGTATCATGTAACATTCCTTTCAAAAATACCAAGTGTGTCATAACTCACACTTATGAAAGGACACTAACTATAAAACTATATTCATATAACTAGATCAATTTATATTGTAAATTACCTTCCAAAATAACATATAAACTACCCTAAACTAATACTTGAATCCTTAATATGGGAATAAATCTTTTCATGGATGTCCTTTGGTGAAAACCAATGGGAGTTACCTAGAGAAGAGGTAACATTTGTCAATAAATGTTTTTACTTTACTTATTCCTAAAACCACATAAAATATTATTTTTCAACAGTGTATAAAAAAATATGTATCTAAAATAATCTTTTATTGTTTTACTTTAAAGACCAAAAACAAACACAATTTATCAAATGGATTATGAAATCGTCATCAGTGTGTATGGAGGATTACCGCCTCACAAAATGATGTCGTTGATTTTTCCATTATCTCCACTCTTGATTGGAAATAATAATGGAAATAGTTTTCAAATAAAATTTTTATAATATTCAAAACATAATTATTCCAATGTATTAATTATTACATATACACAATTTTTACATTTCTTTCCTTAAAGGATACGATAATGTTGCTCATGTGTACGTCGATCTACAGCCTAATAAAGAGATGTGAAATGCTTTTCCTTAACATGTTACATGGAAGGTACTAAGAGAAAAAATAATAAATATATATGAAATTAATGATATATTTATCATAATAATTATAAAAATATATTTATAGAAATATAATTTATAATTTTATTCTTTCCATTTCACATACTGAAAAAATTGATAACGTAATTCGTGGATTGGTGGACTATCGCCTCCTCGAAGTGATGTGATTCCATTAAAATAATATAAATGATATATATAATTATAAATAATTAAATTTAATGGTATATATGATATAATTTTCATTCTGGTGTGGTAAAATATTACTTTCCTTTTTTCCATAATGATCATTAAAAAATGGGAATGTTACTCAAGCGTTTGAACGCCCTATTGTCTCAATGAACGACACATTGGTTTCTTTTTGAAAACTAAATTTCATGATTGATTTTAATGTTAATATTTTTATGTAAAATGAAAATTATATCATGAAAATTATTATATATGTGATTAAATAATTATCATCATTACCATATTCTACCTACCTATGTCCTTTTTTCCTATAAACAGAATATCTCCATATTTTCATACATAAAATCAATTTGATTAATTCATTTTATATCACATGAATATATGTGTAATAAAATTAATAATATAACTGAAAACTATTTTCAAGAAATTAAATAATTAACATTTGTTTTTTATTCAGGATTATAGAGAACAATATTCACAAATCTATCACCTCCTGAACTAGATTCCACTAAATAGTGCTATATCTAGTGTGCAACTAGGCCTCAAGTGCACCTACTTATTCTAAAAAGGATTCCAAATACAATTGAATGATTATGTGGTGATAGTGTAGAGACTATATCCTCTACTTTTATTAATAGTAAATTCCTATATAAATATAAAGAAGTTGAAGAGAAAGTCAATGTATTATGGGACCAATAATATGGAATAGCAAAAGAAACAATGATGATAATAATAAACAAGCTAAAATACCATTCACATAATTTAACCATCACAAGATTCTATTTGTAATTCATTCATAAAAAATGGGTCATACAAGTTAATAATAGAATGGATTTTCAATGGATGGTCTTAGTACGTACATATATAAGCATGTGGATACATGAACGAATACTCAAAAGGAAATAAAATATAATGTAGGAACATCCATGTTCCTATTCCATGTATCCCATAAATATTTCCCACCATTATCACTAAGGTTTAACTCATAATTTTAAACCATTAAATTATCACTAATTCATAAAGTCTACATCTTTCTTGAGGGGTCTGTTTAGGTTGTTTGAATAATCATAGTAGTCCGCCACCAATGTGTTCCTATAATACATCCATGATTACATTCTTTTAGTTAAATAAAAACTAATTATCCCAATAATAACATATAATATAACTTGTTTACCTTGATCTCAATTTCCATTATGAAGTAATAATCAGCTTTGGTCAACACTTTTATAATTTTAGGGGATGATTTTTAGCATATAACCTAATGTATCTAATGAGGAAAATCAATCTAGGTGAACCCTTGGGTTGAAAATCAAATAGAATCACATAGATGAATCTTCCAACAAACATCTCATATCCAATACAATATCTAATGTCCCAAAGGAACTACCAAAGGAGCCGCTTGTCCCTCTAGCCTCAGCTCATTGAATCCATGCCGGCTAAATTCCAGATGTACGAGGTACATCAAAATCCATCTTCCAAATAATATCACCATCATTTTATCTACTGATGTCATGTTAAATGGGGATGTCCATCCTCCGAAATAAAACCTACCCAATGGCCTCAGTATATTAAGAGACACATCCTTTAATCTATGGTATCAACATTTATAGTTTCATCCCCAGAACTAACTTCTGTGTAATTTATGATAATCAATATTCATAGTTTTTAATATTAATAAACGCATTATAACATCATGGCTATTCATATATATAACATAGTATGTGATAATGAACTAAGGGATGTTGTTGAAAAAAAATTTCATAGTAGTTCCCCGATATGATGAGAACCCAGAAGTGATACAACACTATTCATAAATATATATTTTATAGACAGTTGATATCATTTGAGGGACACAAATGACATTGGATATCAGGGGCAAAAACTCGTAGGACTTTCATGCACCTTCACATGGTGTATGAACATGGTAATATATAGTGTAAGATATTATGAAAGAAAGCCCCTGTAGTAGGAAATAAATATTTTTCTGTGTCATTAGATACTCCTAACTACGAATGACTGTATAGATCCTTATACATTAAGATTATTATTAATGTATATTGTATGTAGAATAATTTTGTGTATTGATAAAAAAACATGATGAAATATTTTCATTGTGAGGTAGGGTACCATTGGAATCTCACAAATAATAATTTATTAATAAATAAATAAAGTATTTTTCCCTTATGTTCTTTAATGTAAGTTGATATTTTAGGCCCTTTGATGGAAATGATATAGCGTAAATAAATCCATGACCATGGTATTCTATTGGAAAGATCAATTTCCACGTATTCAAATAAAGAAACATCGATCACATAGTTTAATTCCACCACCATGCAGCTTACATGACATGAGATATCATGTTAAAGGGATTATATATCAAAATAATCTCCGAGATGATGTATCACGTCATTACAACATAAAATGGATTCTCTATGTGTTTCCTAGTGTGTTTCTCAATTCTAAACTGGGATGTTAGGATAATTCAGCTAATTCCACTAAGAAATAGGCCTAAAGGGTCACAAAATAAGTGTATCCAGAATCATAGTGAAATAATATATTAGGTATTTATTATTTAACATGTTGAAAAAATATTATTCCTGAATATGGTTTAATAATTATTCATTATTCGTGATCGCATAAAATTTATTATTTGTTATTTTTTTAATAATATATATATATATATATTGTAAAATAATGTATTTATATTTGATTAATAAATAAATATTAATTATTGAAGGCCTGATAAATATTATGGAGGAATCATGGCTTAAGTTTTTAGTTCTTGTGGGAAATAATAATATTTAATATTATTTGATTAAAAAAATATAATTTAACTCATATGTTATGTGCCAGTTGAGAAAAAATAATATTATTATTGTTATTATACATGAGGTTCTATAGTGATCAAATAAACCATTTATCTCACATGTACAATTATTTTAATTTAACCATAGTGATATTTCATCCCAATTATAATATTTTCTCTTTGACTAGTTCATGCTGTTTTGTGTTGCACATAATGAATTTGGATAATATTCTCAAACTCTAAAAAGCTCCCTTGTAATGGTCTGGACCTCTATGGTTCATTCCATTGAGAAAATCTGATATTTGAGGTGTTCCAGGAGGCCATGATGACTTATCCCCAACACTTTTCCAAATTTCCAGTTTTATGAACAATGTTTCCAGTTATGTGAACAGTTTTATGGGTTAGGATGAGGTGAACAGTTCCATTAGTGAGGTTGGGGTGAACAGTTCCATTATTGAGGATGATGTGAACAGTTCCATCGGTGAGGTCGATGTGAAGAGTTCCATTGGTGAGGTTGATGTGAACAGTTCTATCGGTGAGGTGGAGGTGAACAGTTCCATTGGGGTGGTCGATGTGAATAGTTCCATCGACGAGGTTGATGTGATCAATTCCATCAACGAGGTCGATGTGAATAGTATATTGGTGAGTTTTAGGTGAAGAGTTACATTGATGAGGTCGATGTGAATGGTTCCATCGGGTGGTTGATGTGAACTGTTCCACAGGCGAGGTCGATGTGAACAGTTCCATCGGGGAGGTCGATGTGAACAGTTCCATCAATGAGGTTGAGGTGGATAGTTCCAACAGTGAGCGTTAGGTGAATTGTTCCATCGGTGAGGTTGAGGTTAATAGTTACATCCGTGAGGTCGATGTGAACAGTTCCATCAGTGAGGTCGATGTGAACAGATCCACCGTTGAGGTCGATGGGAACTGTTCCATCAGGGAGGTCGATGTGAACAGTTCCATCAGAGAGCTCAATTTGAATAGATCCATTAATGAGGTCGATGTGAATAGTTCCATCAGTGAGGTTGCGGTGAACATTTCCATCAGTGAAGTGGAGGTGAAAATTTCCATCGGTGAGGTCGTTTTAAACAGTTCTATCGGTGAGGTCGATGTGAACAGTTCCATCATTGAGGTTCATAAACAGTGTTTCCTGAATAGTGAGGTTCCCATGGTAGCCTATTTCCTTTTCAAAATTTCAGGTATATGAATAGTGTTTCCAAAATGGTGAGGTTATAACAATATCCTCTTTCCTTTTCCAAATTTCGATTTCATGAAAGTCTTTCCAGAATGGTGAGGTTCCAATGGAAGCCTCTTTCCTTTGCTGAATTTTGAGATCAGGAATAGTGTTTCCAGAATGGTGAGGATCCAATGGTAGCTTCTTTCCTTTGCCAAATTACGAGTTCATGAATAGTTTTCCAAAATGGTGGGGTTCTAATGGTAGCCTCTTTTCATTTCCAAATTTCAAGTTTGTGAACAGTGTATCCAATATCATACAGTTTCGCCCCTTTGACATTTCCATTGACGTAAAATGAATTTAAAGCCTTGTTTTAAGTAATCTATGGCTGATTAAAAGGTCGTAACTCATATATTAATTTTTCTAAGGCTCTGGATGTTTTTACATGGACAAACCATGTGGTTTAATGCGATCCGATTTTAATGGAAAATCCAGTGTATCATAAACTAGTGCACTATTAAATCTTATAATGGGACGAGATATATTCCTCCCTAATTCTTCTTCCTTGTGCTCAGTTATGAGATGCTCGAACATTTCATTCCAACCTGTAGGATTTGTGAAATCAAACATTCCTCATTTAATTGGTTCCCCTCTGTTTTAATTCAACCAAGCAGTATTGATCAATCTTCGATATAAGGTATGATCTATCGTCATTCTTGTTGGGTTTATCTCCTCCCATTTCAACATTCCCTTTTGTGTAATATTATATCCATGTTGTTAATTGGATTTTCTTGGGTGTTGACTGGTGTTGTGGTGTCTCTCCATGCTCAGGTGTATACAGTTGTCATAGGGGGAGGAGATCATAACCCGTTCTGTGGCTCATTTTCATATAAAGAACATCATGAACAATTTGAGGCCGGCGATTCATTGCTTCTCTTTTCTTTTACATGAAACAATATAGTTAGCATGTTTTATCTCATTGGATCACATTGGAATTGACATAGTAAATATTTGAACCGGAAAAATAAATTGATATCGATCATATCTTATTGCCTCTTGATTTTCTAGATTGTGTGATATCAATGATTTATTTGTTTATCTTTTGGATCTTGATGGAAATTGGTAATGACCATAAATCTAGAATTATTTGATAATTTATTGGATAAAGATAAAGAGGCATGTGAAAGAATTTGATGGTTGTTGTAATTTGATGTTACTCAAATTGATGTAGTAATCAGGTTTAATCAATTTTTGATATCTTATTGTTTAGGATTCCTGGAGATGGATCCTATGAATAATAAATCTTTTAATTCAATATGGATTAAAGAACATGTATTTTGATAAATGATAATTCCTTATAGGGTTATGAGTTACCCTCTAGCTTGTTTAAGGGCCAAGATCCCAACTGATATGATGTTTGTTTTCCTACTGCTTGTGTTGTGATGTGAGCCTGGATGGATGTTGTAATATGCGGGGGAAGGGAGGCCTATTTTTTCTGGCAGCAGTTGACGCCTAGTGTGGTGAGATGCATCAGTTTATGCATATGGGTGTTGGGTGGGATACTAGGGACGATGAAATGGGATGGATGGGAATGTTTGGATGCTTGTTGAGTTTTGTTGGTAATTTGTCTTATTTTCATTCCCCACTTATCAAGGTAGCTGGTATTTCTTACCCTTCATCGGAAAGGGGTGAATACGCACGAGGTATTCCATGTGATGTCAGTGTTTATATTCTCATGTTAGGATGGTTATATGCTCTTTTTATAGGTGTAAAAGTCTCGACGGGTAGTTCATATACTCACCGTGTTGAGCCCCCATGTGTTAGTAGCATAGACTATTTTTCTATAATTCCTGGGAATATGGGAACATATTTTTGTATTTAAATAATTGAATAAATGAAGCTAACCCATGGGGTTGGATATTACTAGGGCACAATACGGAGGTTATAATTTGAAGGATAAATGAACTTTGGGTGTGATGCTAATGAAATATAACGTGGAAACTATTGATGGTTAATTAATTTTTAAGTAATTAGTTAATATAAAGTGAAGTTGACAAAAAGGGAATGATGTAATGTAATAAATCTCTTTAAATGGTTGTGTGCTTATAGGATACCTATTCTTAGAAGTGGTAGTCAAGATTCCTAGATACATTAGCTATAGTTTTGTCTAAGACTAGGTTATGCCCATTGTTTTGTTGTGAGATATAGTATATTCTGTACTTTTTCTATTTCTATTTGCTACTCCACCCTATCAGTTAGGGAAACTGAAACCCAGAGGATTCTGACCCCTGTGGGGTGTTTTCCATAACATTCTGGGAGGGTATAGATGGCCAACTACACCCATTAGCTTCGCTCTCTTCTCTTGGTAGTCACTTGTGCTGGTAGGCATATAGGTTAGTTTTTCCCATATATATTTGTAGAGGTATTTAATGTCTTGTGGTTATTCACACACATATATTATGTATATATTTTTGTATGTACTACTATAGGCGTAACATGAATAGGTTGTGACGTCTTGAGGATCCTTACTCGTTGTGTGGGATGTAATGGGTTGACGTATAATTCCCGACATATGATACACGTTATGTGAGCTGTGGTGGCTCTCAAAAACTTCCTAGTTACTTTTTCTGACATAGACATGGTGGTTTTGTTGCACAAGGTGCATGTTGTGGTGCTTTGACCAGGTGTCTGTGGGAAAGCCTTTTTGGGGAGAGATGCTTAGGATGTGTGACGTTGGGGAAAAGTCGAAAACTAGGGGGATGTATTAGTGGGATACCCTTTATATTCATTATTATATATTATACTCTTTTATGCGTTACTTGGTCAGAATAGCCATGGTGAGGGTGGGAACTTAGTATACCTGTGTAGGTGATGAGTTAGTTTCACTTGTTGTTCACAGTGCATTAGAATGCTTTCATTAATTTTTCATCAGTGGATCTAGGGAAAATCATACTGAGTATACTGTTATACTCACCTTATTTATATATAAACTATTATTTTGATCACATGGAGTAGGTTGGAGATCAGGCTGGTTTTAACTAGCATGGGGTTGTTGGAGCTATTTGGGCATCATGGTCACTTCAGTTTTCACTTTCTTTTGGGTACATGTATATTTCCCCTTTCTGTTGTAGTAGTTTTTCATGATATTACATATGTGTACTTTGGATTTCATTTATATTGCAGTCTGATTTGGATTTGGTTGGTGTTTATCTTATCTCTCTCAATCGAATGTGTTCTCTTAGAGGGTAATTCCTATCATTTGTGTGTTTACTATACCCGCGGTGCTAGTCGCAAATTCAGTGCCTACTAGTGGTGGGACTCGGGCGTCATTATCTCCCTTCTCATATTACCAGCCCAGGAGGGGTACACCATCTGAGGAGGGGGTCGTGACATCCTATCTCTACTAACACTACCAAAAATAGAGAGTGATATTCCTGCACCAGATCATGGAGAACACTTTCAAAGTTGTTCTCATGGAGATCAAAGGAAGACATCAGAAGTGAAAGTATGTGTCATGCTAGAACCCAAAAATTCCATCGGAAACATCTGGGGATTCAAGGATCATGTGTTGATCATCACTTCAGGGAATATATACATGACTCCTACATCACAAAGATGGTGAAACATATATCTATTGTCAGATTCATCAACAAAAAAATAATTCCAACAAGTACATTCATAATTAATTAAATTTATTATAATTAATATGTGATGATCCTCCTTTTAGTACAATTTTTATTCCTATTGTCTATTTTCATTGATTCAATTCCTTTGTTCATGGATATTACTATCATGTATATGATATTTTGATCATCTATCATGAAAAAAAGAAATGTTGGGACCTATCCATCACACGCTTCCACTATACCCAAAAACTAAAAGTTGTATTAGATAAGTCGAAAAATTATTCATAAATATTGAAATATCATTGATTGATTTATGAATTTTTAATTTAGTTTTATATTAATGTTTAATCATTTCATTAATCTAAGTTGTGAGATCTGGTCCACCCATCCCTGTTTCTCATAGATATAATCAATATGGTGAATTTTATGAAGGAAATAAAATGTAAGAACTCATATAGAGGTGCTAAGGATTTCTCCTAGATAACATGGTAGTACGTACATAGTAACTAGAGTTACACTTGTGTAGTTGTGTTCAATGCATGTGGAATTAATTCATAGTTAATATAACTATGTGCATTGATGACTCAAAGTGTATTTATTTCATACACCATGTGTTGACTGGACCATCATGGTGCATGTTCAGCTATAGTACATGATGTGCATCCCACGAACATGACATTTATCCCTCTTAATTCATAGACGGTCCATGTATTTCATATATTGCCTTTCTAACTAGTGAATGTGTAATTAAAATATCACTCACCATGTATCCCATTGGACATTACATATAATACATTTTCAAGGGAACAATTTACCCACTGAGTCCCTAGGTGTGTGCCTCATATAGACACCAATATGTACAAGCCATGGGCTCCCTTGTACACACCGTATAATTATACAAAATTGCCGAGATTTAGAACACATTTTATATTCAATGAAAACCCTATATAAATGTCATTTTCTATGGTAATTTATATGATATGACATTCCATGTGATGGGTTTAAAATATATATATATATATATGTTTAATTAATATCTATGTAATTTTCATATCAACATATCATGTATTGTATTAAAATGATCACTCTTTTTGCATTAATAATAACTTGTGATATAAAAATAATGTAATTCAGGTAATATGTTATGTTAATTAGACATCATTAAAGTACGTGATATGTTGTGTATCCCAAATGCCACAAAAAGAAAACTGTATAAGAGTATAATACATGTTGGGTATAATAGAGTATGTATTTACTCTATTGAATCCAAGGAACATTTAGGTGCACTATTAAATTTAATTGAATTTTTTTTTTGATTGAAATTATGATTGATAATAATATCAAGGAAACTATGATGAGAATTAAAAAAATAATTGGTTATTTAATGAAGATTGTTAATTGATTCAGGTGTGACTTATCTTAAATAATAATGATAATTAAGTGAATTCAATATTTATTAAATGTGTAATTTAGGGAATGTATGTGGATGATCATAATCCTAGAGGATACCTTTGCATGTGATTTGTTTCAATTAATTTATTACAAAATTAATTTATTGCCTTATAAGCCTTGTTTCATCTTGTTATGTAAGGGCTTGCATTCCAATGGTTACTTTTATAAAAGCCATATTCCCCACCCCTTAATATGAGTAAAAGCATGTGTAATGGATGGATCTCCCAAGCTAGTATAGGTGATTCATGTTTAGAACTGAGATGATATCAATCAAAGATAGATACATAGGTGGATGAGTGGAAAGCTGGAAACATGAAACTTAATTGGTTCAACATGTTTTTTCACTAGGTCAACAACATGTTTATCAATTTCCAGATAAAAAATACATTAGTAAATATCATGATCTTACAACATTATTATTTTATTTCTATCATGTTTCATAGTTATTATATTATTTTTATTTTTTCATGATCACATAATTTAATTAGTTAACATATACGAATGATATAACAAAAATAAACAGGAAAATGGATAAATATTATCTAATACAAGGTTAATCACTTAAGTAAGGACAAAAAATATTAATAAGCATGTGATAAGGTTAATAATTTTCAAATTATATATAAAAGGATAAAGACCATCAATAAAATATTATGTCGTTAGATCTTTCCACAACCTCACTTAAAATCAAACCATATTTCAAATTTTATGACTAACTGATGTTCGAGTGTTTTAAATATTTTTGGAATTCTAATTTGATGTTATGGTTGACTCAACTCAGTTCACATAAAAGGTTTCCTACCAATACAATAATTGGTGATACAAAAATTAAAGGGTTTAAGAAATATAATTAATGATTTCAAGAATTGGGAGTCCACTCAGTAGATCAATTAATTGTGAGTTATTTCTATTAGAATTTGGAATGGTTAACTAAAGCCATTCAAGTTGAATGACTAACCAAAGTTGGTTTAATGATAATGGGAAAATGGTTCCATTACAATATAATGTCATGAAGTCGGATATTGTATATCCAATCATGAGGGACATTGGGTTTCTATAAAATAGTGGGAGATTAATAAATATAATATTTATTTATTTTTCTAAATTTTATTAGATAGAGTAATAAATTTTTTCATAACAAATTTTGTGGAGACATCATTAATCTGAAATAAAACATATCATTTAGATCAATACCTGAGACAAACAACCTTCTCCCCATAAAAAATTCCCATGAATGGAATAGGAGAATAAGATTACTCCATATCAATGAATGGATATTATATGTTCAAGAAGAATGACTTCCTAAAAACACTTATCAATGAGTCTAGTGATAAATAGTTAAAACTCAATGAAAAGATTATGAATGATTCCAAAGATGTTAAATGCTTCATTCTACCGTACTTCTCAAATGAGATTTTGATGAAATATGATGATATGGATGCATAAATCATGATATCTCACCTTAAAGATCTTTATAAATTGAAGGTGAGAAAAGTGAGGTATGAGATCTACTATGCTTTTTTATAACTCATCTAGTAGAGTCTGCACCAGCTGGGCCCATATAGTAAGAATTGTTATCTATGTTGAATTCTTGGACATCATATGAATTAAATATTCCAATTACATGCGAATAAATGTCATACAATCATAACTACCAAAGACCTTATCCAATTTTATTGTCAATTAAAATATGAGAAATATTGAGAATGATCTTTTAGAACAACATAAATGAATTTTATAAGTGGATAAGGACATTGGAATAATAAATTTATATTCCTTATGGTGAATTAGACAAATAAGAACATGGAATTTTGTCCGTTGGTTCATAAGAATTTTAAATCACCCAAGAACCAACCTTCCAAGAAAGAGGAAGTTACAATGTCAGTGTAAGGAAGGGTAGGAAGTATGTTTTTCATGTGGAATGTAGGACAACTGGGAGAGTAACTGCACCCAAAACAAGGGGATGATAAATTTCTGTTAGTTATCGAGTGTAATATTTTCATATCATCAAATTGGGTCTTAAATATAGATTTTGGTAATCACATTTCTATCCAAATATAAAAACCATTAGATTCAGAAAGATTAATAGAGGAGAGGTGGATATGAGAGCTACTAATGGTTCAATGATGGATGCACTAGACATTAGTGACTATTACCATTAATTTACAGCATGAATGATTTTGGAGTTAAAATATTGTAATTACGAACCTATGGTTACAAATAACATAAATCATCTATCATTCCAGGATACATATCTATTTATTTTAACGTTTTGAAGTTAAAGATATTTGTTTTATAGGAACAACATATGTTACTGTATGGAAAATTTATATAATGGACTTAATTATTAAATTATGAAAACCATTTATTGAAAATTTATAATGAATTACATTCACAAGAATCATAAAAACCCATCTTTGTAAGAACCATCTTCTTCATGTAAATGAAACATGCTGAAAAAAGTTCTATTAAGATGTTTATTGAGACTCATCTGAGAAAAAACCACTTGATATATTTTCGGCTTAATAAAAAGGAAAAATGACCAAACAACCATTTAGTTTATAGGGTGAAGGGAACATTATCTTTTAGTATAGTTACACACTAATTTGTGTGGGCCATTTATACTAAAAATTAGAAGTATAAATTCTTACTTCATAAATTTTACAGATTAATTTAGTAGTTATGGATATATATATATATGGTGGTTTAAGCCCATTTCCCTTGAGAAATTCAAGTAATTAATGATTGAATTAGAAAACCAACATGGAAAAAGTATAAATAAGATTATATTTGATCAAGGTGGGGAATATCTTAACCAATAGTTCATCAAATTTCAATGGTTGTTTGGGATTCTATCACAACTAACTCCACCATACGCACCATCATTAATGGTGTTAGAAAAAGGAGGAATCATACCTTTTTTGACTTGGTAAGGTCCATGATGAGTTACCCATACATTCCACTATCCATTTTTGGATATGATTTACAACTATAGCACATAGATTATATCATGTACCAACCAATGTGGAAAATATAATTCCCGTCAACTTATAGAGTGTAAAGAAACTAGTTTTTTCACATACATATGTATGGGATTGTGAGTAATATGTTAAGGACTTCTTAGGAAACAAACTGGAGCATAATGGAACACAATATATATTTATATATAATCCCAAGGAAACAACGTTATAATACATATACAACCCACTAGACATGAATTTTATTATCATCAGACAATTCGCCTTCTATGAGAGGGATCATATCGTGAAAAAGGATAATTGAGGAAAAATTGATTTCAATGAAGTTGATGCTCATGTTATATAATAGTTTTTATAGGAACAAGTTCTATAGGTCCCAATAGAAGAAAGAGCTCAGAATGCATAAGTACTACTAAGGAGCATAATAGAGGTAAGTGATCAAAGTATATATGGTTTTCATGTACCGAAGATGTTGAATAAGTATTGGTTAAAAATGATGAACCTTTATCCTACAAGAATGAAGTAGAGAGCTCAAAATAAGTAATGTGGAAAGAAGACATGAATTATTAAATGGATTCCAGGTATCAGGACCATGTTTGGCTTTTAGTTGATGCACTAGTTGATATAAATCCCATTAGATGAAAATGGGTACTTAAGAGAAAACTGGACATGGAAGGTAAAGTAAATAACTATAAATAAGTGCTAGTGGATAAAGGGTTTAAACAATGTCATGTAATTGACTATGATAATGACTTTTAACAAGTTTTCATGTGTAAATTCATCAAGAATCTAGTTTCAATAGTATCATACCATGTAGTTGAGATTTTTTATATATAATTCAAAACGGAATTACCTTATGGGAATATTTAGTAAGATCTCTATATTGAACAACCCGAAGGGATTATGACTTCAGGTGATGTGAAAAAGGCTTTCAAGTTCCCTATTTCCATTTATGGACAAAATAAAGCATCAAGGTTATGAGACATTTAATTCGATGAAGTTGTAAAAGAATTTTTGTTTATTATAAATGAATGTGAGGAATGTTTTTAAAAGAGGTTAAGTGGAAATAAAATCATTATCCTAGAAGTATATGTTGATAAAATATAACTTATTGGAAATGAAATACCATTCTTACAGTCTATTAAGTACTACTTAAATAAATTTTTATCCATAAAGGACTTAGGTGAAGGATCCTATATCCTAGAGATTGGTTTCATTCATGATATATCCAAGACAACGATTGGAGTAATTTAAAGTAAATATATTTAAAATATTCTAAATAGATTTAGTATATAATTGTAACACCCCAAGATTTTATAGTGTGTTATTTCTTCAAAATAATTCAATAACTTTCACTACACGCAACACCAAGTTCAATCTCACCATGACTTACCAAACAAGCTGTTCAAAAGAGGTTATGAATAGTGTTAACTAAATTTTAAACTTTATATAATCCTTATAATTTTAGAATCCATATTATGAGTTTCTTAGACATAATGTAAGAACAAATTCATTTTCAGTATTTCACTTTTACCAAATTTTAATAGTGAACCCTTTTTAGATACTATATTTTAAACTTTTTGACTAAATGGGGACATCAAAAATTTAAAATGAAACATCCCAAGCTTCCACGGTACGCTAGCGTGTGTTGTACGCAACACCGAGTTCTAACACACTGTAACCAATCAAACTAGCCGTTATGAATAGTAATACCTACTTTTTGAAATCATATATATTCTATATTTCAAAATGGACTTCATTTTTGGATTCGGAATATCAAAATTAGCCTAGGGTGAAATTTTGGTGCATTTCGGATAACTTTCATATTTTGATGAATAGTGAAAATTACTAAATTTTAATTAAAAACAACTTTTTTAATAAAAATAATTAATGGTGATAAATTGTGAATTTGGGTGGTTTTAAAGTATATTTAGAATATATTTTTACCATTTAATATAATGTAGGTCATTGGACATAATTTTACAATTAAACCGAACATAAACAATTGTCAATCTTTTGATAGTTATTACCTCTTAAAAACACGCTTTTTGTTTTGACAGCGGGAATTAATTTTAAATTAATTTCTGCCACTTCTGTGTTTTGAATTTAGAAAAATGGATTCCATATTTGGAATCAGGATGTTCAAATTGTGTAAATAGGTAACTTTTATTTTTAGACATTTTGAATAATTACTGCGGTAAATATTTTATTTACCATGGTTAAGGGTAAATCCGGTAAATAAGGGTTAAAAAATAATATTATAATAATACTAAATTACCCTAAAACGTGTCTTAACCCTATTGGTTGATACATGGTCGACCATGGGCATATTTGGGTCTGTTTTGGGACCCCATGGATCCACTTGTAAGTGATAATGACACTTTATTTTAATTAAGTTAAAATGAATACAAAAATGACACAAGCATATATATTTTAGAAAAACAATTTTTACATAGGGTTATACATGTTGTATTTTCGATTGTAAATATTCATTAGAAAGCTAAAAAGATTTCCTACATAATGATATTTTATTTATAATTTTTAGACATTAAATAATTTATTTTATGTATGACACAATGATGATGCAGTAATTACTAAAATAGTAAAAAATTAACATAATTAATATTATAAATACCCAAATAAATATAATATGAAACTTTTAATAAATTACACTAATTTTCTATGATAATATGATATATTAGGATTGATTTAACTGACTTTTTTCGAAGTAATCAATCTGTTAGGAGTTTCAAAAAAATCAACTATTGAATAGTGTCAAAATTGACATAAAAGAGTTCTTAAAACAAATATTATATTATTAATTGATATTAAATTCCTAAAAATCTAAGGTTCGGCCAAGAGACTTATATCATGATAGGTTAATTATTAATGGACCACTTGGGGGTCGCTTGGATGTATATAGTATGTTTATTTACCATATTATATAAAAATACAAAGAGACATTGTAAAAGTGAAACTAATTAACTTAGAGTTAATAATTAAAGATAAGGTTAATATAAGTACCCAAACCTATCTAAATTCTATTGGATGAGTTGTTTTCGACCCAACCCCACCTTAACCTTTGAATAATCAACTTTGGAGCCTTTAGAAACCGAATATGAATTTATTATAAATTAATATTTTTAGCTTTTCCAAAGGTGCCCCTCACCCCTCTTATAAAAGGGCACTCCTCCTTCTCATTTCTTCACACCTCTAAAGCCTTTTGGTTCGGCCAAACTCTGCCCAAATACTCTCCCAACATCCCTAACTACAACCTAGAGGCCTTATTTTGATCAGAAAGCCAACCTAAGGAGCCCTTTTGATCAAATCAAAAGGAAGAACCCGAAGAAGAGGTAATGATTTCACCACCCTTTTCTAAGTTCATTTCTTCTTCCACTTCCTCTTTCTTTGTTCTTACCATTCTAAAATAATAACTCCAGTATCTTACATATACTATGATGTTATTATAAGTATGGTACAACCATATTCAGTATTCTATCCACCCTTTGAATAACATGTCACCATACGTGCGTACGTACGGCTTACCGTCTCCACGTCGTGGTGTAATTGTTATTCAATATAATATTATTTGGATGGGTAAAATAATGATGTGTAACTCATGTAAATAATAAATATAACATGTTAATGATTCTGTATATATGATATACCATTCATTTATATATTATTTTAATATCAAAAGAATGATATTGTCGCTCGTGCGTACGTACGGACTACCGTCTCCACGAACGCGATGAGATTCATTCTCCATCGTAACCATTCAAGTATAATTATCATTTGATGATTTAAAAATGATGTTTAAGGACTAGATATCATTCTGGATATGAATAAGATACAACAACCATGGCTTATGTAACAAAACATATAAAGAAAATGAGTAAGTTAACACCCGGAACGACGATAATTCTAAGATATTATTAACAAATCAATGTTAAAAGATCATATATGATATCATATTAATATATATGATTCTTGTATAATTTAATAACAATTATTTCACCATTATACAGGAGGTTAACCTACCCCAACCAAGGAAAAGTACAAGGTAAGGGTTATTTCACAATCTCTTCATTATCCGAGGTTGTTTATACATAATAATCTACTGGGATCTCTTTATCATCCACATCCATGTTTCTTAAAAATACATTTCAAAACATTTTTACTATTTACTAGAATATGAGTTAAAGTCATTTATACCCTTTTTGACTTTTATAAGTGGTTTATAAAGGAATCTTTCGGTCGTTTTCAAAACAAGGTCCTTTTTAACCTTTTCGACAGAATTGAGGTAAGAATGTTTTTTTTAACTTATACGGCGGGTACGGTTATTTTACGCCGTTATAAAATCTTCAAAGCTTCCCTTACAAGCTTATAAGAATATTTTCAAAGAAAATGTTTTATTTTATATGGATCTTAAATGATTTCAAAATGAAAGGAGATATTTCTTTTAAAAGAATTTTGATTTCATCTATGTCAACATCCTTTGATGGATTTTAAGATTATTTGAAGTTGATTTATTATGATACAAAACATCTATATTGTATTGAAGGTTTTGTGATATGTTTGACTGTGGATGTGCTATTTTTATACCATTCATAGTTTATGGTGAAAGTATTGACATTTCGTATGCTAGTTTTAATAGAATGTTTATGTTATGTTTAAACCTTTTCATATGGGAATGCATTGGACTTAATAAGTGACGGGTGGAGCCCGCTATAGCTCCTCGATGCATCGGTAGGTCTCATGAGACAAACTAGTGTCTTGGCACAAGGCCTTGACAAAATCTTATTTGTAGTCTTGGCACGAGGCCTTGGCTATGTGGTTATGATAGTCTGGCATTATGCATTCCAACATTATGAAAGTGGTTATTGATATTGCATGTGATTATTCGATTAGTAGAATATCCATGTGAATAAGTAAATGGCATTATTTCATACTATGTTGAAGTTCAATTTTAAAAGGCTTTTGTTTTAGTAATTCAATGCCTTAAATGTTTATGATTATTTTGAATGTTCCGCTATATTGTTATCCTTACTGGGCATTTGAGCTCACCCCTTTTCTATGTTTTATTTTTCCCAGGAAGTGAAGATGTAAGTTATGAATGACCTGCAGGGATATTATGAGGGATTATAGTGTGGACTGTGGAAACATTATGTTGTTGTAGTAGTTTTCATTTAATGATGTAATGTAAAACTTATGAATATATCTAGTGTTTCCAAGGCTACTAAACCAATCGGTCTTTCGAGATTTGATCTTTCTTGTGATCATGCCAATGTTACGAAGTAATGCACCGACTCTGGGTAACTGGGGTCGGGGCGTTACAGTTGGTATCAGAGGAAGTTTAGTACAAACCTTGGAAGCTAGATTTAGATAAACTCTGATTAGAGCACGTAGACCTAAGATGAACTTTGAGGATTAGTATAGAAGAACTTCCTAGAATTTTGGTATTGTAGAGATTTTGTGAGTTTTCCGAGCAATACATCCCTGTCTGGATACGAGCAGGTAGAGGCGGCTCTGGCACAGATGTACCTAGGGGTAAAACCCGAAAACACCGATTTGAGCTAGACTCGAACGGGAACTGGTGCACGACAACGGGCCTTGCTGCACTCTTGGTTACGACACTCCCGGGGGATATGCTTAGGATAACTCTCATTTTCTTTACAAATCATTATGAAGGGTTTATGAGAATATACGTCCTCAAAGAAAACATTTTTATGATTATGGATTATATCCATAATTAGTTCAATTTATGTTAAATGTTTTATAACTATGGGATTATGTATTTCGATTCATAAACTGACCTAGTGTATCCCATTGTTTAGAAATGGCGCCCAGTAGAAGGAATGAGAACTCCAGAAATGCACATGATCCAAAGAGAAGTAAGGATCATATCTTTCATGGTCTTAAGCTAGAATTGATAAGAGAAATAGTCTCCCATGTATTATCATCATATGAAGAAATAATATCATGTGTTGATAAGATAAGTAAAGAGTTTACTGAGTCCTATGGCTTTGAAGGGAAGCAAGAGAAGAAAAGGATGGAAGAGAGAAAAATGGATGAAGGGAAGAGGGAAAAGAAGAATTTTCCCATATGTGGTAACTGTGGAAAGAAACACCCTGGAACTTGCCTGAAAGGAATGGGAGTTTGTTATAAGTGTGGAGAAAAAGGGCACAAAGTACATGACTGCAAGGGTAAGAAAATGGTTTCAAATGTACAATGCTTCATTTGCAAGGAGTTTGGACACTACGCGAACCTATGTCCCAGTCATCAGACTATGCCGCAAATGATGCTATTGGATAATAATCAAGTTATGATACTACCACAGATGAAGAGGAATGATTAGAGTTCTTATGTTGATTATGTCAATTGAGTGTTGTATCAACAATGTACTTGTTATAATAATTATGGAGTATATAAGGATTGTACTGCAGTACTATTTCATTAAGGACTTGAGATTGTGTGGAACAAAGAAAAGTGACTCAATAGCAGGATAAATTTTTGGAAAATATATGGTTGAGAGAATGATAAACCATAATATAGTTCTGATACCGAATTAGTGATTTTGGAATAATACATGATTGTTTTGGATAAATTATATTGGATATTCTTGACTACCTTGGAACTGATTAATGATCTGTATATTCCATAATTGTTGGGGTTTAAAATATTTTTGGATTGATGAGGTATATCCAGCATTCTATATGGAATAAGGGAGTATGAATGTAATCAATAAGGAATATGGTAATTCAGGATGTTTCAGTGTATTAAAAGAATACATGATGAAGGTATTCATATGCTATTACGTGGTAAAAAGGATCTACATTATTTTTAACTTCCATATAAATGTTGGACTGTGAGTTTGGTCAGAAATATTTTGGATAAATTCTAGTTTGAGATTAATTTTAAATTGCCATAAAAGGACAACCCGGAGGTCGGGCGGCAACCCGTCGCGTCCGGCAAGGCCACGAGACTTGAACCCGCAACCGAAGGGCGACAAGGGTGTATCACCTACCACTGGCCCAAGAGATGTCCTGGATTAAATAATGTAGTTTTTTTTAAAGATCTGGTAGATGAATTATAAATTCGTTTATTTTGGAACCCTGTACGAATAGTATAAATAGATTTTTTTTTATGAGTGAAAGATGAGTTTGTGGTAGAAATTTATTAAGTAAGTATATCTCCTTATGATCTTAGCCAATCTCATAAATAAATTCCTCAACATTAAGAAAAGGAACTTAGAACAAAAATGTTGTCCTAGATGGTACCTTAAATCATCACTAATTTATGGCTTTGGGATTGTTGGACTTTTCATAGCCATGTTCTCTACCACTCTCCATCAGATAATTGATGGTTAGATTTCTCTTCCATATCCATATTTTCCTACATGGAACCCTAGTATGTGTTATTTTCGGTAATCTTCATACTTTCCACTCTTTATTTTAAATAGAGGCCTCATTAATTCATTTTTCGATGTGGGATTTCAACTAAGATATTTTGAAACGTCAAAAATGTGTTATCCTAATACCCTATGTTTTGTTGAACCGATGGTATCTCAAATCATCATAGATTGATGAATTTAAGGACCTCAATTTCATACTTGTTTGTGATTGATGACCTCAATCACTACCTATAAATATTTACGTTTTTCCTCCAATTATATGTCTCTAATTTCCACCAATGTTCTCCTAATCGAGATCATAATTTGGTGGTGACCCTTTCATTTCTCTTTTCCTCATATTAAGACTAAATTTTAGTAACCCAATTTCCGATGTGGGTTTTCCCACAAATATATTTTCTATTTTCAACCTTTTATTTTTGAAGAACAATTTCAAATTGCGAGGACGCAATTTATTGAAGGAGGGGAGAATGTAACACCCCAAGATTTTATAGTGTGTTATTTCTTCAAAATAATTCAATAACTTTCACTACACGCAACACCAAGTTCAATCTCACCATGACTTACCAAACAAGCTGTTCAAAAGAGGTTATGAATAGTGTTAACTAAATTTTAAACTTTATATAATCCTTATAATTTTAGAATCCATATTATGAGTTTCTTAGACATAATGTAAGAACAAATTCATTTTCAGTATTTCACTTTTACCAAATTTTAATAGTGAACCCTTTTTAGATACTATATTTTAAACTTTTTGACTAAATGGGGACATCAAAAATTTAAAATGAAACATCCCAAGCTTCCACGGTACGCTAGCGTGTGTTGTACGCAACACCGAGTTCTAACACACTGTAACCAATCAAACTAGCCGTTATGAATAGTAATACCTACTTTTTGAAATCATATATATTCTATATTTAAAAATGGACTTCATTTTTGGATTCGGAATATCAAAATTAGCCTAGGGTGAAATTTTGGTGCATTTCGGATAACTTTCATATTTTGATGAATAGTGAAAATTACTAAATTTTAATTAAAAACAACTTTTTTAATCAAAATAATTAATGGTGATAAATTGTGAATTTGAGTGGTTTTAAAGTATATTTAGAATATATTTTTACCATTTAATATAATGTAGGTCATTGGACATAATTTTACAATTAAACCGAACATAAACAATTGTCAATCTTTTGATAGTTATTACCTCTTAAAAACACGCTTTTTGTTTTGACAGCGGGAATTAATTTTAAATTAATTTCTGCCACTTCTGTGTTTTGAATTTAGAAAAATGGATTCCATATTTGGAATCAGGATGTTCAAATTGTGTAAATAGGTAACTTTTATTTTTAGACATTTTGAATAATTACTGCGGTAAATATTTTATTTACCATGGTTAAGGGTAAATCCGGTAAATAAGGGTTAAAAAATAATATTATAATAATACTAAATTACCCTAAAACGTGTCTTAACCCTATTGGTTGATACATGGTCGACCATGGGCATCTTTGGGTCTGTTTTGGGACCCCATGGATCCACTTGTAAGTGATAATGACACTTTATTTTAATTAAGTTAAAATGAATACAAAAATGACACAAGCATATATATTTTAGAAAAACAATTTTTACATAGGGTTATACATGTTGGATTTTCGATTGTAAATATTCATTAGAAAGATAAAAAGATTTCTTACATAATTATATTTTATTTATAATTTTTAGACATTAAATAATTCATTTTATTTATGACACAATGATGATGCAGTAATTACTAAAATAGTAAAAAATTAACATAATTAATATTATAAATACCCAAATAAATATAATATGAAACTTTTAATAAATTAAACTAATTTTATATGATAATATGATATATTAGGATTTATTTAACTGACTTTGTTCGAAGTAATCAATCTGTTAGGAGTTTCAAAAAAATCAACTATTGAATAGTGTCAAAATTGACATAAAAGAGTTCTTAAAACAAATATTATATTATTAATTGATATTAAATTCCTAAAAATCTAAGGTTCGGCCAAGAGACTTATATAATGATAGGTTAATTATTAATGGACCACTTGGGGGTCGCTTGGATGTATATAGTAAGTTTATTTACCATATTATATAAAAATACAAAGAGACATTGTAAAAGTGAAACTAATTAACTTAGAGTTAATAATTAAAGATAAGGTTAATATAAGTACCCAAACCTGTCTAAATTCTATTGGATGAGTTGTTTTCGACCCAACCCCACCTTAACCTTTGAATAATAAACTTTGGAGCCTTTATAAACCGAATATGAATTTATTATAAATTAATATTTTTAGCTTTTCCAAAGGTGCCCCTCACCCCTCTTATAAAAGGGCACTCCTCCTTCTCATTTCTTCACACCTCTAAAGCCTTTTGGTTCGGCCAAACTCTGCCCAAATACTCTCCCAACATCCCTCACTACAACCTAGAGGCCTTATTTTGATCAGAAATCCAACCTAAGGAGCCCTTTTGATCAAATCAAAAGGAAGAACCCGAAGAAGAGGTAATGATTTCACCACCCTTTTCTAAGTTCATTTCTTCTTCCACTTCCTCTTTCTTTGTTCTTACCATTCTAAAATAATAACTCCAGTATCTTACATATACTGTGATGTTATTATAAGTATGGTACAACCATATTCAGTATTCTATCCACCCTTTGAATAACATGTCACCATACGTGCGTACGTACGACTTGCCGTCTCCACGTCGTGGTGTAATTGTTATTCAATATAATATTATTTGGATGGGTAAAATAATGATGTGTAACTCATGTAAATAATAAATATAACATGTTAATGATTCTGTATATATGATATACCATTCATTTATATATTATTTTAATATCAAAAGAATGATATTGTCGCTCGTGCGTACGTACGGACTACCGTCTCCACGAACGCGATGAGATTCATTCTCCATCGTAACCATTCAAGTATAATTATCATTTGATGATTTAAAAATGATGTTTAAGGACTAGATATCATTCTGGATATGAATAAGATACAACAACCATGGCTTATGTAACAAAACATATAAAGAAAATGAGTAAGTTAACACCCGGAACGACGATAATTCTAAGATATTATTAACAAATCAATGTTAAAAGATCATATATGATATCATATTAATATATATGATTCTTGTATAATTTAATAACAATTATTTCACCATTATACAGGAGGTTAACCTACCCCAACCAAGGAAAAGTACAAGGTAAGGGTTATTTCACAATCTCTTCATTATCCGAGGTTGTTTATACATAATAATCTACTGGGATCTCTTTATCATCCACATCCATGTTTCTTAAAAATACATTTCAAAACATTTTTACTATTTACTAGAATATGAGTTAAAGTCATTTATACCCTTTTTGACTTTTATAAGTGGTTTATAAAGGAATCTTTCGGTCGTTTTCAAAACAAGGTCCTTTTTAACCTTTTCGACAGAATTGAGGTAAGAATGTTTTTTTTAACTTATACGGCGGGTACGGTTATTTTACGCCGTTATAAAATCTTCAAAGCTTCCCTTACAAGCTTATAAGAATATTTTCAAAGAAAATGTTTTATTTTATATGGATCTTAAATGATTTCAAAATGAAAGGAGATATTTCTTTTAAAAGAATTTTGATTTCATCTATGTCAACATCCTTTGATGGATTTTAAGATTATTTGAAGTTGATTTATTATGATACAAAACATCTATATTGTATTGAAGGTTTTGTGATATGTTTGACTGTGGATGTGCTATTTTTATACCATTCATAGTTTATGGTGAAAGTATTGACATTTCGTATGCTAGTTTTAATAGAATGTTTATGTTATGTTTAAACCTTTTCATATGGGAATGCATTGGACTTAATAAGTGACGGGTGGAGCCCGCTATAGCTCCTCGATGCATCGGTAGGTCTCATGAGACAAACTAGTGTCTTGGCACAAGGCCTTGACAAAATCTTATTTGTAGTCTTGGCACGAGGCCTTGGCTATGTGGTTATGATAGTCTGGCATTATGCATTCCAACATTATGAAAGTGGTTATTGATATTGCATGTGATTATTCGATTAGTAGAATATCCATGTGAATAAGTAAATGGCATTATTTCATACTATGTTGAAGTTCAATTTTAAAAGGCTTTTGTTTTAGTAATTCAATGCCTTAAATGTTTATGATTATTTTGAATGTTCCGCTATATTGTTATCCTTACTGGGCATTTGAGCTCACCCCTTTTCTATGTTTTATTTTTCCCAGGAAGTGAAGATGTAAGTTATGAATGACCTGCAGGGATATTATGAGGGATTATAGTGTGGACTGTGGAAACATTATGTTGTTGTAGTAGTTTTCATTTAATGATGTAATGTAAAACTTATGAATATATCTAGTGTTTCCAAGGCTACTAAACCAATCGGTCTTTCGAGATTTGATCTTTCTTGTGATCATGCCAATGTTACGAAGTAATGCACCGACTCTGGGTAACTGGGGTCGGGGTATTACAATAATAATACAATAGGGTATTGGTTCCATATTCACATGGATTATATCTCTCTATGAAAATGTGTCTTAAAAAAAGAGGATAAAGAGAAAATGAGTATTATCCCATATTCTTCAGTGATAGGATAAATCATGTATGCCATTTTATGTACTAGATTCGATGCTACCTATTCATTTAGAAAAGTAGGAAGATATCAATAAGACCTTGTAGAACAAAATTGGAATTTTTTAAGGCTATCCTTAAGTATATAAAAAATTGAGGTTATGTTCTTGGTATATAGATAAGATGAGGATCTATTCATGAAGAGTTATATAGATTCGAGTTTTCAATAAGATCATAATGAGCTGACGTTGATGTCATTGTAGGTTTTATATCTCAAAAAATGAGATATGATCTAAAATTAGTAAAATAAGCCAGTTTTCACTAATTTCACAGTGTATTTTGAGTATATTTTTTATTATGATTCACCCATAGAATTCATTGGAAGGAAAACAATTTTTGGAATCATTATGTGGTAACTAGCAGTAAGGACCCTATTACATTGTATTCTGATTTTACTGTAGAGACCCGAAGCCTGACGTACATAGGTATTACATTACTTTTGTGGAATACTTAAAACATAAAAAAACAGACACACATGGACCGTAATAGTTTAGTGTCTTTGGATACTTGGAACATAATCATCTAATCGTGGTGAAAGATCTTCAACATCTCCCATAAAGATCTTCCACTTTTTGTTTCCTTACCTAAAACCTTTCTTTTAATCCTGGGGGAACATAAAACATAAAAAGGGTGATCTCAAATGCTCAGAAAGGGTAATCATGGATAAAATAAAACATACCATGTACATTTGAATGTAAAAACAAGAACATAATGTTTAAACATCAAAATCATGAGAAACGACATAAAACATGGAAGTATATAAGGCATAGATCATAATGGAACATGAATCATGATAAAATAGCATGGGAATAAAACATGTAATTTTGGAATCCATTAAGCACATGTAATGATTTACACAGTAGCCAAGTCATTGCTGGCAAGACCATATTAGTGGACAAAGTCCCTTTCTGAATTGAGTTCACTCCTTGTTCCAGTCCTGTAATACTGAAACAGATTAACTTACCATTATAGCCATGTATATCTTATTAGATATAAATCTTTACCCAATGCATTGGAGGGAGATATAGGTCCCACCAAACTCATAATGAAATCATTCTTACTTGTGCCACAAAATAAACATACATTATTCATAATAACCCAATAAATAAAATGGGTTTCATAAACATCATCCCATCATCACATAATCCATATAAAAGAAATGGATATCATTTCATAATAAGAAAAGTGAAACCAAGTAAATCATAGAGACTTTATACTTGAAACATACACATATGAAATAATGTAATCTTATATGGAAAAATGGTTTTGATAAAACACTTGAAATGAATTTTTGAGGAAAATATCCTTTCTTCTTCAAAATCATTTTCTTTTCACAAAATGTCATGTAATTTTAAAAAAAATGATTTTGTTGAAAATAGTCGTGAAATATTTTGGAGGATGCTTCATGAAAATAAGGCTTTATAAAGATGTAAAAATCCTTTCATGCCATATACGTTAAAAAACATTCTTCTTGTACTTTTGTCGGAAATGTCAAAAAGTACCTTGTAGGGTAAATAAAAGAAAGATTCCTTCCATACCATGGGGTAAAAGTCAAAATGGTTAAAAAGGACATTAAACATACATGAAAACACTTTTATAAAACATGGACATGGATGATTTCAATAATCCCAGTAAATACTTATGAATAAGCAATCTCGGATAAAAACGAGATTTGCAAAATTATCCCTTACCTTAGGTCTGATATGCTTCGTACGTATCCAAACTTCCTGTATAATGATTTAAATAATGTCATTGACTTATTACAGAATCATATTAATTGTTATTATATCATATATGGTTCACTTATGACTTTATATTACCCGTTCTTTTCTAAATTCATGTTAAAGTAGCGTTTTGGGTAAAATTGTTTTATGTATCATACATGTTTGGACTTGTTGTTCTTGATATTATTACTTATATTCTGATTTACATAATTACATAATTTAAAACATGATTTATATGTAATATATATTCAGCATATACATATATATATGATAGATCGATAAATGGAATGAAATACACCGTTCATGGAGATGGTAGGCCATACATATGCATGAACGCTGTTTTCGTTTCCTTATTGAATTGAATGGAATTAAGTTGATGTCATACATATATATACATAAATCCAGTATCATTATTATTTCATATATTTCATGATTACTTATTATATATACTTTATAATCATTCATGAATTGTTAACATGGAGAACTAATCTCATCGCGTCGTGGAGACGGTATTCCGTACGTATGCACGAGTGATGATATCATTCCCATGATCGTGGAATTGTATTTTAGTGTATGTATAATATTTCAGAATCAATATCACTTTACAATAATCATATATTGTTATTATTTACACCATTATACCCATCCAAGTAAGGTGGTGGTGGAAAATAGATTACACCACGACGTGGAGACGGTATTCCGTACGTACGCACGCGCGGTGATTTCGTTTTCCGTAGGATTGATAGATGGTGAAATAGGGTTGTTTCATACATATAATAACATGTCAGTATATGGGTTATATTTATGTTATTACTTCATAATTAAACAACTAAACAAGAAGAAGTGGAAGAAGAAATAAATTTGAATGAATTAGTAACAGACATTACCTATTTTTTGAAGCGCCTCTTTGAGACCTCCACTTAGGGCACTAAAATTGGACTCTGAAGAAGACCCGCACCTCTAGGATGTTTCTAGGGAAGTGGAGAAGAGAATATGGCAGGTTTTGGCCGACCTTTAAGGCTCAATGTGGTGTAAGGAAGAGAGGGAGGAGGTGCCCTTTTATAAGGGAGGAGAGAGGCACCTTTGGAAAAACTAAAAATATTATTTTATTATAAAGTAATATTCGGTTTTTAATAGATCCAAATTGATTTATTTCTAATATAAGGTGGGTATGGTTAGAAATACTCTCATAAAATATAATTTAGACAAGTTTAGGTCATTTTATTAACCTTATCTTTTAGTTTTAACTCTTAGTTAATTCGATTGACATTTACCATGTCACTTTGTATTTTTATATTATTTAGTTAATAAACATACCATATAAATCCAAGAGACACCCAAGTGGTCCATTAATGATATACCTATCATGATATAAGTATGTTTCACGATCCATAGATTTCTATGAATATAATAACAATTAATAATATAATATTTGTTTTAAAATCTATTTTATGTCAATTTTGACACTATTTGGTAATTGATTTTTGTGAAAATCATAAAAGAATTATTAGTTCGAAAAAAGTTAATTAAATCAACACTAACATGTCATATTAACATAAAAAATTATTTTAATTCATAAAAAGTCTCTAATTACATTTATTTGGGTATTTATAACATCAATTATGTCAATATTTCATTAATAAGATGATTACTGCATCATCATTGTGTCATAAATAAATTAACTTATCTAATGTCTAAAAATTATAAATAAAATACCATTATTTATGAAATCTTATTATCTTTCTAATGAATTTTTATAGTCTAATTTTTCTTATGTATAACCCTATATTAAAAATGATTTAGTTATTAAACATTGATTTTAACTATTTTAACCCTTCTTTAAATAAATTAATAATAAATGTCCTAATCTAATCCAAGTGGGCCTAAATGGTCATATATTATTCCTAAGGTTGTTTTAGGTCGAATTACACATATAAAATAGAATTAGGACATGTTTTAGGGTAATAATAATATCATTTTTACCCTTAATTACCCTATTCAGTTTTAACTGTGGTAAAAAAAAGTAAAAAGTTACTATTCACCAAAAAAAAATTCATCTCATTGAACCACATTTTAGTCCTTGATATTAACCATTTCTCTCTGATTTTTTAAATTCCACTCACAGAAGTGTTAAAATTAAGTTTTATGAAAAATTTAGTTTTTTAACTACCACTTAGTGGTTTCACTGTTCATCAAAAAATGAAAGTTTCCAGAAAAATACCAAAAATTAGGCCTAAGATATATTTGATTTTATTAATTCAAAAATGATGTCTATTTTACCAAATTCAAAACATATCAGTTACATTAACTAATTTAAAAATTAATTCTCGTCGTCAAAATAAATCGCGTGTTTTTAAAAGATAGTAACTATCAAAAGATTGACACTTGTTTATGTCTGGTTTAAATATGAAATTACATCCAATGACCAAAATTGTATTAAATTGTAAAAATATATTCTAAATATACTTTAAAACCACTCAAATTAATAATTTATCACTATTTATTATTTCGATTAAAAAAGTTGTTTTTAATTAAAATTTAGTAATTTTCACTATTCATCAGAATATGAAAGTTATCCGAAAAGTACCAAAATTTCACCCTATGATAATTTCGATATTCCAAATCCAAAAATGAAGTCAAATTTGAAATATAAAATTTATAAAATTTCAAAAAGTGTGTATTACTATTCATAACGGCTAGTTCATAATAATATTATAATAATATCTCGTTTAGTGAAACATGGTATTCCATACTACACACGCTATCGAGGAAGGTCGCGATTGCGTGTAATGTAAGGAAAGTCAGGGATGTGTGTTGTGAAATCACCTTTTGGTGTAGCGTAAAACAGAAGACATTAAGGAAATTAAAAATAATATTTTTCATAAAATCTCGGGGTGTTACATTCTACCCCCCTTAAAATGAATTTCACCCTCGAAACTCGTCAGGGTTAAAAATGGTTTACTACGCAAATGTTTCTTTAATAGAAACCCACATCGTAAAAATGAATACCAAAACTTGGATTTAAAAACTAAAGTATGAAATCTAACGATTACCCAAATTAACTCATCACTGGGTTTCCATGTAGGAGAACATAGGTGAAAATATGGATATGGAAGAAAAATATAACCATAATGTTCTGATGGAGAGTGGTAGAGAACATGGCTATAAAAAAACCAACAATCACAAATCCATAAATTTTGACGATCTAAGGTACCATCTGATTCATCGGATATAAGAGCACTAGGACAAGATTTTTTGGTTTTCAAGATCATTTCCCTAATGTTGATGAAATTGGAATTAGAAGAAATACTTTCATGATTTTGGTATAGTCTCACGAGTGGTCATTATTTGGAAAATTTCCACTTCATCTCTTAAAGAAATAAAGTTTAATTTTTCATTTGTGAAGTGTTAGCAGATCATGTGATAGAATGATGGGTCATTCCATCCATCTCTAACAAATGGTTAGAAAAAGTTATTAAAAAATAGATAAGTTCATCTATAGTGAGATTAATCATATATGGTTCCTAAAATCGACTTATACTTCATATATCATACTTCTTAATATAATAAAACTAGTTTCTACTAAACAGGGACTTCATATAGTCCAGTGGTAGGCAATAAAGGCAAGTCGCACTTCGGTTGTGGGTTCGATTCCCACAGCCGTGTCCGACGCAATGGGTTGTCGCCCATCCTGCAGGTTGTCCTTTTTCTAAAACTACATTACTATAAAATCACATCAATAATATCGAAAAAACTTCTATCCTTAAACAATACTAACTTATGTCCAACATAATTCATTCAAATCTTTAGGCTTATCCAAAATACTGCTGTCCAATCTCATATTATAGTGAAAACGATTACCAAAGAGTTCATATAACAAGCATGTTAATACCATCATTGATCCCCATATATCATGAGATATGTCTTTTTGGTCACATTCCAAACATTCTAATGACTTAATCATGTATTCTGTTGAAAAATGAATACCCATTGAATCTTAGTGAAAACATCAATGCTGTCAAAAGTTAACTCTTTCCACATACCAAAACCCCAAAATTCTATATACTCAAACCATGATATAACTATTTCCTTATATCAGTCATGAGCTCATGAATACTGTCAAACATTTCATTTTCTCCTTATCCCTTCATTACGCGCATATCATCTTTTTTCCAAAAATATCTCAATCACTTTCCATGGTTATCGGTACCATAAAATTATTGAAAACCACAATATACCAATACATAAATATTCCAATATTCCACAATACAATATACAACATTATTTTGGAATCCCATTACATAAACACTTAATCCTTCCACCACATCGTTTTCATATTCAACATCGCCAATAGTGATTGCATGTGACTTCCCTTTGTCCATTTTCTTAAGTGGTTGCTCATGTCGATCATCACTAACCCTTGGATTAGGGAATTTATTAGCATAATGCCCCATTTCCTTGCACTTGAATCATTGAAGTGTTGGTGGTACATTCTCTGCAGTCTTTTCATTATTCACATCATTAGAAACTCTTTTTCCATTACTTCGACACTCAGCTGCTCGATGACCTTCTTTTCCACACTTAAAACATTTTCTAGTCCGTTTAAGACAATCTCCACCATGCTTCTTTACAAACTTTGAGCATAAGGAAACATTCATCTTCATTTTACCATTATTCAAAGATTTCTCCTTTAACTCCATCTTTCGTTTCTTGTTAAAACTATGAGATGGATAAGTAACACCAACTTCTATTTCTACCTTTATAGAACAACACACAATTTCTTCATATCTACTGAAATCTCTTATAGCTAATGACCTTCGAAGATTTGGTTTTAAGCCACTGAAGAATCGATCAACTTTACTTTCAGGTTGGATGATAAATCTAGATGCATACCTTGCATGCCTTGTAAAATTCGCTTCGTATACACCAACAGATTCATCATCCTTTTTCTTTAGTTCAAGAAACTCCTTCTCCATCTTTGTTCGAAGAATACGAGGGAAGTACTTATTGAAAAATAAGTTCTTGAACTCATCCCATTACATGAACTCAATTTCATCTCTTGGCCTCGTATTATTGATAAGATTCCACAATTGATCAGCTTCACCTTCCAAACGATATACTGCTTAGATGAATTTATCATGTTCAGAACATTGAAGAACTGAAAATATCTTTTCAGTGGCACTGATCCATTGTTCAACAATAAGTGGATCAGAAGACCCACAGAAAGAAGGTAGACATTTCCTCATGAAGGACTCAATAGAATATTGTTCCTTTTTATGCTTATTTGGAAGTCCAGAATGATTCATAGCTTGTGTAAGTATAACAATAAGATTTTGCACTCCATCTCCCATAGAATTTTTTTGTTGAGGAGGAAAATCATTGCATTGTCCATTGCATTGATCAACACGGTTACTTTGGGTTCAATCCATCATCTAAAACCCAAAATAAATATTGTGAGAGGTAAAAATAATGCTAGGAAAAACAACATAGTAAAGGGGGAGTACCCTCAATATCTAACATCTTATGTTAAATTCAAATATCGTTAGCGCAATTCTAGGACTATAACCTATACGTATATTTAACCTCAGTGACATCCCTAGACATACCTTAGAAATATCTCTAGGGATCACACTAAAGTTTTCGCCTCCTAGTTTCCAAAGGTTAACTAACCCTTTGCTCTAAAACCTATTGTAGAGACCCGAAGCCTGACGTATATAGGTTTTACATTAATGTTGCAGAATACATAATACATAAAAAAAACACAAGGACCGTAATAGTTTAGTGTCTTTGGAAACTTGTAACATAATCTTCTAATCATGGTGAAAGATCTTCAACATCTCACATAATGATCTTCCACTTTTTGTTTGCTTACCTAAATCCTTTCTTTTAATCCTGGGAGAAAATAAAACATAAAAAGGGTGAGATTAAATTCTCGGTAAGGGTAAGCATGGATAAAATAAAACATACCATATACATTTGAACTTAAATACATGAACATAATGTTTAAACATCAAAATCATGAGCAATGACATAAAACATGGAAGTAAATAAGGCATAGATCATAATGGAACATAAATCATGATAAAATAGCATGGGAATAAAACATGTAATTTTGGAATCCATTAATCACATGTAATGATTTCCATAGTAGCCAAGGCATTTCTTCCAAGACCATCTTAGTGGACAAAGACCCTTTCTGAATCGAGTTCACTCCTCGTTCCAGTCCTGTAATACTGAACCAGATTAACTTACCGTTCCAACCATGTCTACCTCCTGAGATATAAATCTTTACCCAATGCATTGGAGGGAGATATAGGTACCACCCATCTCATAATGAAATCACTCTTACTTGTGCCACAAAATAAACATACATCATTCATAATAACCCCATAAATAAAATGGGTTTCATAAACATCATCCCATAATCACATAATCCATATAAAAGAAATGGATATCATTTTATAATAATAGAAGTGAAACCATTTTAATCATAGAGAATTTATACTTGAAACATACACATATGAAATAATGTCAACATAGATGGAAAAATTGTTTTGATAAAACACTTGAAATTAATTTTTGAGGAAAATATCATTTCTTCTTCAAAATCATTTTCTTTTCACAAAATGTCATGTAATTTTAAAAGAAAAGGATTTTGTTGAAAATAGTCATGAAATATTTTGGAGGAATATTTATGAAAATAAGGCTTTATAAAACCGTAAAAATCCTTTCATGCCATATACGTTAAAAAAACATTCTTCTCGTACTTTTGTTAGAAAAGTCAAAAAGTACCTTGTATGGTAAATAAAAGATAGATTACTTCAATACCATGGGGTAAAAGTGAAAATGGGTAAAAAGGAATTTAATCATACATGAAAACAAATTTATAAAATATGGACATCGACTATTGCAATAACCCCAGTAAATACTTACGAATAAGCAATCTCGGATAAAAATGAGATTTGCAAAATTATCCCTTACCTTACGTCCGATATGCTTTGTAAGTATCCAAAACTCCTTTATAATGATTTAAATAATTTCATTTACTTATTAAAGAATCATATTAATTGTTATTATATCATATATAGTTCACGTATGACTTTATATTACCCGTTATTTTGTAAATTCATGTTAAAGTAGCGTTTTGGGTAAAATCGTTTTATTTGTCGTACATGTTTGGACTTGTTGTTCTTGATATTATTACTTATATTATGATTTAATTAATTATAGAATGTAAAACATGATTTATATGTAATATATATTCATCATATACATATATATATTATAGATCGATAAATGGAATGAAATACACCGTTCATGGAGACGGTAGGCCGTACGTACGCATGAACGTTGTTTTCATTTTCTTATTGAATTGAATGGAATTAAGGAGATGACATAAATATATATATATATATATACACATAAATATAGTATCATTATTATGTCATATATTTCATGATTACTTATTATATATACATTATAATCATTCATGAATGGTTGACATGGAGAATGAATCTCATCGCGTCGTGGAGACGGTATTCCGTACATATGCACGAGTGATTATATCATTCCCATGATCGTGGAATTGTATTGAAGTGTATGTACAATATTTCAGAATCAATATCAATTTACAATAATCATATATATTTATTATTTACACCATTATACCCATCCAAGTAAGGTGGTGGTGGAAAATAGATTACACCACGGCGTGGAGACGGTATTCCGTACGTATGCACGCGCGGTGATTTCATTTTACGTAGGATTGATAGATGGTGAAATAGGGTTGTTTCATACATATAATAACATGTCAGTATATGGGTGATATTTATGTTATTACTTCATAATTAAACAACTAAACAAGAAGAAGTGGAAGAAGAAATAATGTTGAATGAATCAGTAACAGACATTACCTATTTTTTGAAGCGCCTCTTTGAGACCTCCACTTAGGGAACTACAATTGGACATTGAAGAAGACCAGAAACTCTAGGATGTTTCTAGGGAAGTGTAGAAGAGAATATGGCAGGTTTTGGACGAACTTTAAGGCACAAAGTGGTGTAAGGAAGAGAGGAAGGAGGTTCCCTTTTATAAGGAAGGAGAGGGGCACCTTTGAAAACTAAAAATATTATTTTATTATAAAGTCATATTCGGTTTTTAATAGCTCCAAATTGATTTATTTTTAAGTTAAGGTGGGGATGGGTCTAAATCCTCTCATAAAATAGAATTTAGACAAGTTTAGGTCATTATATTAACCTTATCGTTTAGTTTTAACTCTTAGTTAATTAGATTGACATTTACCATGTCACTTTGTATTTTTTTATTATTTTAGTTAATAAACATACCATATACATCCAAGAGACCCCCAAGTGGTACATTAATGATAAAAATATCATTATATAAGTATCTTGGCCTAACCTTATATTTTTAGGAATATAATAAAAATTAATAATATAAAAGTTTTTTAAAAACTATTTAATGTCAATTTTGACACTATTAGGTAATTGATTTTTGTGAAAATCCTAACAGAATGATTAGTTCGAAAACAGTTAATTATATAAACACTAACATGTCATATTAACATAGAAAAGTATTTTAATTCATAAAAAGTATCAAATTACATTTATTTGGGTATTTATAACATCAATTATGTCAATATTTCATTAATAAGATAATTACTCCATCATCATTGTTTCATAAATAAATTAAATTATTTAATGTCTAAAATTTATAAATAAAATAACATTATGTAGTAAATATTTTTATATTTCTAATGAATATTTATAGTCGAATTCTTCTTATGTATAACCCTATATAAAAAATTATTTTGTTATTAAACATTGATTTAAACTATTTTAACCCTCCATTAAATAAATTAATAATAAATGTCCTAATCTAGTCCAAGTGGGACTAAATGGTAATAATTTATTTTTGAGGTTGTTTTTGGTCGAATTACACTTATCCAATAAAATTAATACATGTGTTAGGGTAATAATAATATCATTTTTACCCTTAATTACCCTATTTAATTTTAACCGTGGTAAAAAAAGTAAAAAGTTAATATTCACCAAAAATTATTTTCATCTCATTGAACCACATTTCAGTCCTTGATATTAACCGTGTCTCTCGGATTTTTGAAATTCCACTCACAGAAGCGGTAAAATTATGTTTTATGAAAAATTCAGTTTTTTAACTACAACTTAGTGGTTTCACTATTCATCAAAAAATGAAAGTTTCCAGAAAAATACCAAAAATTAGGCCTAAGCTATATTTGATATTATGAATTCAAAAATTATGTCTATTTTACCAAATTAAAAACATATCAGTTACATTAACTAATTTAAAAATTAATTCTCGTCGTAAAAACAAATAGCGTGTTTTTACGAGATAATTACTATCAAAAGATTGACACTTGTTTATGTCTTGTTTAGATGTAGAATTACATCCAAGGACCAAAATTGTTTTAAATTGTAAAAATATATTCTAAATATACTTTAAAACCACTCAAATTGATAATTTGTCACTATTAATTATTTCGATTTAAAAAGATGTTTTTAATTAAAATTTAGTAATTTTCACTATTCATCAGAATATGAAAGTTATCCGAAAAGTACCAAAATTTCACCCTAAGCTAATTTAGATCTTCCAAATCCAAAAATGAATTCCATTTTGAAAGATAAAATTTATAAAATTTCAAAAAGTGGGTATTACTATTCATAACGGCCAGTTCATAATAATATTATAATAATATCTCGTTTAGTGAAACTCGGTATTGCGTACTACACATGCTATCGAGGAAGGTCGCGATTGCGTGTAATGCAAGGAATGTTAGGGATTCATGTTGTGAAAGCTCCTTTTGGTGTAACGTACAACACAAGACATTAATGAAATTAAAAAAATATATTTTTCAGAAAATCTCGAGGTGTTACATATACTATAGTGTTGGTTAGTGAAAAAGCACTAAGGTTAGACCAACAGTCAATGAATATACTCTTGAAGTGTCACCTATTGATGGATTTCTATCCAAGGTGCAATGTTGAAGAAGTTAGAGTACCCATGGAAGAGAACCTGTCATAACTCTTGAAAAAATAATATCTTATGAGAATAATTATTATCATGTGAGATCTCATATACTAAAGTTTGATAGTAGTTATCCTTAGTGCAAGTGGGAGTTTGTTAGTGATAGTGCCCTATAACCAACATCTATGTACTATATATGATAAATTGTATTCATTGTTTTGAATATTAATAATATTCTTTTAACACTATTATTTCTCTTCTATGTAACATAGTATGTGATAATTTTTTAAGAGTAGTTGTCACAATACAAGGTAATATTAGTTCACCACTATAATGAAAACATAGAATTGATATGACAGTATTCTTAAATATATGTTATATAGCCAGTTTATATCATTTGAGGGTCAACAATGATACAGGATATCATTGGTATATGGTCATAAGAAACTGAGGAACTTTCTCATGGTGTTTTCCCTTGGTAATATCCACTGTAGGATATTATCAGAATGAGACTCGTTGGTAATAAATCCACATTTACTTGTGTCATTGGATGTTCCAATAAGAAAAAATTTGTATTGGTCCTTAGACATTAATAATATTATTCATTAATATTGTGAGTCACCAAAATTGACGCATTTATGAAAACCATGATGACATATGTTTGCAATGATGTATGATATGTTGGGCACATCAAAAGTAATATTGCATTAATAATTAATGTGATCAATTATTTTTCCCATCTTTTCATTAAAGAATGTTTTTATTTCATTCCCTATGAAAGAATTCACATAGCCAAAATAAATTCATGGACTTGGTGTTGTATAGTCATGTTCAATTTCCTGGTAGTCCATGAAGAAAACATAGAGCACAAAGGTTGATGGAGCTCGAAAGAAACCTTCTTGACTTTAGATATCATTATCAAAGGTCAATATTACATAGTACGAATATGTATGACAAATCAGGTTATTGATGCATAAAATTATTTCTCTATGGGTTACATGGTGTATTTCTAGATGATAACCTTGGACATTAGGCTACTTCTCCTAATTCCAGTGAGAGAGTGGCCCCGAGGGAAACACACTAATTGTATCTAGAATATTTATTAAAAAATATATTATAATTTATTATTTAACATATTGAATAAATATTATTCTCACATGTGGTTTAATAATTATTTATGTATTCTAGATTTAATATATATATATATATATATATTTGTTTCCTATTTATTGAATATAATTTATATACATCATTATTGGTGAATAATGCAATGAATTTTATTTAATAATTAAATAGTCATTATTTAATGACTGGTAAATATTATAGATAAATGGTGAACAAATTTTTTAGGTCCATTGAGAAATATCAATAATTAATATTATTTAATTAAATAATATTGAATTTAATTCCCAGCAAAGCACATGTTGACAAAAGATATAATTATTACTATTATTAGACATGGGTTTGAAAAGGATTTAATAAATGATTAAGGTCAGTTGTGAGATTATTTTATTTTAACCCTAGTGATATATAAACCAAAATATATTTTTTTATTTTGATCCTATACATGTTTTTTTGTGTTTCATAGAACAAATTTGGAGAATATTCTGATTCTCTAGAGAGTTTCATTCCCCAAAAATGCTCCCAAGAACAAATAGTGGTCTTCTCCACGAGATCATGGAGAAACATTTGGAAGCATTTCTCATGGTGATCAAAGGTGAATGATGCAAGTGAAATGATATTTTGTGGTAGATCCTATATATTCCTTCAGTGATTTCTAGATATTAGTGTAATATATGTGGATCACCACTAGAGGGAGTTTTCACTTGACTCCTACAACTCAGAGATAGTGAAAAGTAGATATGTTTTTAGATTCATCAAAAAGTAAATAATTATAACCAGGTAATTCATAATTAATTAAATTTATTATAAAAAACATGTGATTAAATTACCTCTAGTTTATGCATTTTTCATTTTGCCTATTTTATTTTATTCTATTCCATTGATCATGGAATTTATTATCATGTAGATCATGGATTGATCATAGATCATGAAAAACAAAATGATTAGACCTACCCATCACATGATATTTCAAGGATATGAACATATATCATCACCATCAACTGATGGATGATCACCATACATGTGGTTTCCTTTGATAAGAATATCCAACCAATCAGACTAAAAAATCTAGTGGAGGGATCTACCTAAAGAGAGGTCAATACCACCTCATCATATGAGTCCTATCAATGTGAACACGACTCCAATGTTGAATCGAATAATCATAGTCGGAAAAAATCAACAAAAAAGTTCCAATGAAATATCATCCTAGCACCTCATACCCCTATGTCTGTGTCTCTCAATCTGTTGGTCATCCCTATCTCATAACACCCGGGCCATGCTAGTAACCAAATCATCATGTCACCTCAATCTGAAGACCAAGTCGACAAACCTATGATCAAAATCACTCATAAAGATGGGGCATTTCCTAACCTTGGGTCCCTATTCACCTCAACCTTATGGTCATAACCACCTCTATCTTCATGCCTAGACCATCTCCTACCACCTCTATCTTCATGCCTAGACCATCTCCTATCATCAGAACCATTAGAAGAAATATATATAATAAAATATGTCAATATAATTAAACAAACACACCCAACCAAACCACCATGTTGTATGATGCCCCATACCTGACTTAGTCAAGTAAGAAATTACTAGAAATGCATAGAGGTATCCCATAAAGACTCAACTTTAATTTATAGCAGTGTAATTAATTAATTAGGGTCTCTCTCAGACAACCTGATTACACACTCAAGAATGCACCCCAGAAACCACCACAAAATCATGCAGATAGATATGCTGCACCAACCTCGTGTTGGTAGATTCCCACACATCCAATCATCTCCTATAACTATAGATGAATTGAATGAAATAAGTGGATTAGATGAAAAACCTATAAATAGTTTAAAATGGATAGAAATATTTTACTACACCATATGGAGATAAAATAAGGAAAGAAGATAGGTGAGTTGTGCACATAACACTACAATAAAAATAAATCTAAAAAATCTCCTATCAAATCACAGATGGATAAAAAACCAAGATCCCAAAGGGGAAAATTAAGAGTTGCACCAAGGGGGTTACCTATGACCAGGTTCGGTAAAATAACATAGCCCCCAGGATCTTGAAAAATCATTTCCTAAAAGGTACATTGCATGTAAATTGTTGACATTGTATATTAATTTCAAGATTTTAACCCAATTACTCCCCACTCAATCCTCAGTTTCACACTCTAGACATCACACCATTCTATAAGTTGTGTAAATGAATTAAATGGAATATATTTTTAGCTAGAAATGTTTCTAAGTTCTAATGACATTTGACCTTTATCCGATGATTTTCAGAGCGCCCATAACTTCCACCTAACCATAGACCACATCTAAAATAAGTTTCAGGGTCCAAAATTCTTTTGGAATGAGGTTCTGAAGATCAAGAAAAATGTTTGGCCTACCCACCAAAAAAAAGACCAAATTTATCAGAAACAATGACCAATCCAAAAAACACCAGGATGTTACTCTTTGCAACATCACATAGATTTTCCCTAATCTATCACACATTAACTAATTATATTAAAAAATATTCCAATCTCATTTTCAAAAATAAGTCTCCCCTAGACTTGATGTCAAAGTTCAACTACCTCATAGATCTCACCACATTAAGAGTTACCCACACTAATAGATTTATGAACCAAAATTCAATGAAATTGATGTCCCATTGACCATCATTAGACTCGATAGTACCACCATGATGAATATTCACTCTAAAACTACATTATTTTCTCATGCTGTACACTTGTAACATATTCCACTCACCAAACCAGACATCATGTTGATTCCAAAATGACAACACACCTCATCAAAACCTTCATTTCATCAATGATCATATACAAAAACACCTTAAATATAAGATGTTCATCCAGTTATTCTCAAAATAAACTTATCTCCATACACCGCACATATATATTCATATCATGTGAGATGATTCAAACCTAAAAACTATAATCCGATTAGTCTAAAATGCATATCGTGCACCACAAAATAACATTCCATTAAAAGAAGCCACGAAAAAACCAATGTATCTAGTTACACCCATGGAGTACCTCTAAACACTGTCATCTCAACATCCTACTCTATACCTATAATCTTAATAGCATGCACCGAGCTAGAATCAGGACCACCATACGGTTCTACTCCAACCACCAACCAACACCCAACTATTGGGTCCCACTGTCTCAACCAAGACCCTCATGTGTAGTTGAATTTTGGTGACCTACTCCTAGTACCACCCTAGTATGAGCTCTGAAACTTTATAAGACCCCAACCTCTAAATTTTGAATTCTTGAAAATGATTACTATAGAATATCTCAAGATTACAAACCTATCCACTTTCCTAGAACTCCTTCGGTACCTTGTCACACAATATCTTCACATTATCATGTAGCTCAGATTAGAAGAACACCATAAAATACCCACTCCAAGATGGTCTTCTAAAGTCTCTATCCGAAACACCCAACTAAGAATTTTCTTGGTATTGATTCATGATGACTAAAGCATCATCATTGTAATAACCTCACACTGTCACCAAACATCAATATGACAATTATGTCTAATTATCTATTTATATCAGCTCTTGATTCATATACTCTATGAATGAGGCCAACCTAAAGATGATTACATTCACCTTGAGAGAGTTACATAAAACATCCTTGAAACACCTCACTCTCAATGTGTCATCTCCCACCATAACAGGTGAAAATGGGACAACTTGTGGAATGTAGCTGCATGGCCCATAACAGACGTGTCTCCCAATTATATGCTTAATTCCACCCCCTCTCTCACCTAGAAGCATCTATTTAAATTAGTTATCAATGAAACTAGACTTAAAATAATTCAATGTTAGTCCCTTATATATACAAACTGAAATCTTAACATCCCACAAGAACATTGAAGGTCCACTGAGGATATATTTCGTTATCTTCACCTTCTGATTGGCGGTGTCTCATGGTACATGAAAAACATCTCTATAGAAATCATCCAGTTCTTAGCCTCCTATAGACCACCCTCACACTAACATAGTATTGGGTTTTGTTATAGGAACTCTTTTTGATACCCTTGATAATAAATAACAGGCTCATCCTGAGCTACTCATAATGCCATTATCCAAAAGGATTCAATTCTAGAAGATACTGCTCCTATAATGGACCATATAATTAATGTGTTACATGTGTACATGCTCTTCCTACCCCTTCGGGTCATCATACTAACACAAAGGACTATCAACCTGTGCACTCCCAAGAGGCACTATATCACCACCCTTCTAACTCTATACTAGAGCTTATCATGGTGGCATCCCACTGAATACTAATATAATGGTCATAAATACATAATAACACACACACACACAGACATATATATATATATATATAACATATAGTTAAATTAGTAATAGGCAGTGCAATATCACTTCCCTTACTCTCCCCAATCGCAACCATGTCTCTTGAAATCCTGCCTCTTGTCCCCTTACCCCCCCCCCCATATCAGAGCCATAAATCACAAATAATTCCAGCCTCATGGCCCCTTGATTACCCATATAATATATAGTCATCACATATCATTCTAAGGTAGATGAATAAGATTCCACCAAAGAAGGATAAGCAAGAAAATAATGATTAGTTACCTTTATTGACATTACTCACCTCCTATCATAATCCCTTCTTATTCATATCAGATCCTGGCCCACATATACATATATCACATATCATGTCACATCACATAAAAATAAAAATGGAATCATAGTCATGGGATGAATGATTTGAATTACCCCAAAGAGAGGCTCGGAAAGAAAACAGAACTAATCTTACATTATTGGCACTTAAAACGACCCAAACCCTCCTAGAAACTTCAATATTACCAAGGAAAATTGAATGATATTTACCAAATATATATATATATATATGTGTGTGTGTGTGTGTGTTTGTGTCTACCACAATCATAAGATGTTCAAATCAACAGTATTACAAAACCTCCCTATCCATCATTGGAGAATTGTTAAATATCTCTTCCCATGCCATAACATGATAGGTGTCACTCATTATAACATATAACAATAACATTTATGTGAACCACTCGAGGTAAAAATCAAGTCATTAATAAAAAATTAAAAATAGAGAATCCATTCGCACCGCTATTATCCTGGTTTGTCCCCATGGAAGGGGGTTGTAGGCGCCCAAACATGATATCTAAATGTAGTTCTCATAACATCATAATCTATTAAATACCATATCCCAAATATAAACACCATTTTAAAGGAAAATAACTCTAAATAATTTGTATCCCCCTCAATGCTACTACAAATTCCTACACAAGAACTTCCCTGATGCCAATTTTATTTCACTCACACAAATTCCACATAAATAGTTATTTGGACCGGTGTGCCACTGGGCCATAAGAACACCTCCCTATAGACCAAAGTCATCCAACTAGCTGTAAGGGTGTAATATGTGATAGTGGTGAGACTATACCCTTTCAGGTAATAACCGAAATATGTTTATAGAAATACAATCCAATGGAAAATAAAGACCATAGAAAAAAAAACACCACTAAAACTCTATAGTGGAAACAAGTATAAACAATAATAATAAACAAGATCAGATACCATTCAGAGAATTGAAACATCATAAGATTCCATTTGTAAAACATGCATCTAAAACAGGTCATACATTTAATTTATAAAATGGGATTCCCATCACCGACCTTATAGAATACATATATAAGAATTTCAATAATGAATATATAACAAAAAAGATAACCTCATCCAATGAAGGAACCTCTATGTTACCTTTTTATCTGTATGATGAAAAATGTTTGATATGATCACTATGGTGGAGCTATTAAAACCAGTACATTACATGATCGAAAATTCATACACTCTACACGTTTCGGGAAGGGACCATATAGGCTGTGACAATAATCTCATTAAGACACAACCAATGTGTTCAATTCTTACATATGTGATTAGATAGGTGTACTAAAATATAAATAAAGTGACACAAGTACAACATATAATATAACATGATTCCCTTGTGCTTAGTAACCATGTGAAATAAATCACAAGTTTGTCCATCGATGATATATCAATTATGGAAGAATCCTTATAGTATAGACCAAGTAATCCCCTGATGAAAATAAAACCAAGTGAACCCTTGGGTTCCACCTCTAATATAATCCCCAAGAACCTCATTCCAAACAATAACTCAAGTCCAACATAATATCTGACCTCCTGAAGGAACATGCAAATGAGTACCTGGTCCCTTAGACCTCAGCTCATAGATTCCCCATCAAACTGACACATGATGTCCTATGAACAATGAAATATTTACTTCATATAATATCATCATTAGATAATCAATCAACTTCAGAAAGAATTGTTTTTTCCATACTCCCAAATAAGTCCTGGCCTAACTACCTCAATATATGGGAAATCATAGCCCCAAATTAATTGTATCGACACTGTCAGCTGATGGCTCATCAACACCAACAAGGATTTATAGGAAAAGAACATCCAAACACTCACCCTATGCTGCATCTAGTGTAGGAAACTTCCAAATTGAGTTGAAAACCCCACCTCATCATTATAGTCCAAATGGTGTGCACACAAATCTAATGGTTTATCGATCAATCATAGAGAGTGGAAATCACTAACAGTGTTCCTAACATAAATAAACCTAAAACTTGGATCCATTAAGACTATATCACTAAATATCATATTTATCACCATATCATATCACATAGTCCATGATTGTAAACTAATGACCATGTAACATCTCTCTGATGACCAGTTCATCATACCTGTGATTGACATAATTGATAAAATTTATTCCTTTACAAACATGAAAGACATCATCGCCTCAAACAAGTGGTCATAACCACTAATATCCTCCTTTGAATATAGTCACATTCCCTCGAAACCAATGTAAGAAAAATATACAATATAAATGGTTCAATTTTCTAAAATAAACAAACCTTGAAGTACTATACATGTGGACTAAGGCACCATTCCCAGTATAGTTATTTAAGTAAATGATATTCTAGTTTAGAGGTATCCGACATAGTATCATAGTTAATTAAAGTAAATTTAATTAATTAAGTGGGTTCTCTCTCATACTACCCATCAACGTGATAAATAACGTACCCCAAAAACAACAAAAAAAATCACGGAGAATGACAAGTACCGCATACCACGTGATGGTGGACATATGAAAGTATGATCATTGCCTCTAAATTGAGATAAATTTGAGGGAATCAGTGTTTTAGAATATTGTTTATGAAATAGGGTGAAATGGATTTCACAAACATTACACTCTATATGGAGAGATAATAGAATGAAACATTCAAGTGGAGTCCAGGATAGTTGTTCGTGATTCCAATGAGAGAGACTAATCATAAAGAAGAGTTTGGATTGAGGAGAAACCATGATCCATAGTTGTAACAGTGATATTCACTCTGAATGGCCTCCCTATGACATTATGCATGAAGATAACATATCACCCAATATCATTAAAAAACATTTCCAGAAAGGGAAATGACATCTAAATTGTGCATACCGTGTATTAGGTTCACAACATGTAACCGATTTAAATATTATGAATTCCTTTTATTGGAATCTAGATCAATAATCCATTTCTACATGTGATTTAATTGACATAAACTACATATATTTGAATGCAAAGTTATTCTCAACAGGTTAGGACCTCCTACGATCCTCTAATGTTAGCCCAATCCCCTAGGACTTCCATAAATATGTAGACCACACCTAAATCATGTTATTGGGTAAAAAAACTATTTTAATGAGTTTTTAATGATAAAAATGTGTTGGTATTACCACCAACATAATAGTTCAAATTTAACATAAATAACGACGTGTCAAAATTCTAAGGATGTTAGAGAACCAGACTCAAAGTAAGGGTTTTCCTCGTCTCACTTTTATTTCTAAGAGATACATTACAAGTTTAACACTTATATTCTTGTTTGTTGAATGTGCTTCCCATGAATTTATTTTATTATTATTATATATAAATTTATATGGATTTATCTAACCATTTTATAGTCTCTCTTTCATGGTGTTTATGGTTTCAAAATTTCCAAAGTGGTAATTTATTTTTGTCACAATATTCTTCCTTTGAAATGTTTGATCGGAGATAAGCATATCTTATTTTAGGAGGTGTATATATTTTGTAATTGAAATTTTATAACATGAATATCTGTATTTTCATGATATTTTCTGTTTTATTTAGCATTATACCATCATGGGGGTTATGATTAAATGATACCAAAGTGGAAAGAGTCTTTTGTTTTAATAACATAATCCATCAGGACTATTCTTGACCAAGTATCCAAATATTGAAATATAATAATTCCCTTGAATTTTAATCTCCTCTAGTTATTCATGATGTATTCTTGTAATTATTACATTTTTTACCATTTGGTTCATAAAATGTTTGGGAAATTGTTTTCATGAAAACCCTACTTCATTTCTCTCTTCAGTTGGAAATTTGTGTTCTTTTCAAATAGTTTTGTCATTAAATTTTCTTAAAATATTCATAGAACACCATTTAAGATCATATTTAAAGAAAATAATTCTAAAAACATTTTATATATTTGAAAAATTTTAAAATTATTTTCAAATCTACCATTTTAATTTAACAAGTAAATTTTTATGGAGAATGGATTTCAATATGCTTTATGATTTAAAATGTTATTTTCAGAATGAAACAGGTATATTTTGAAAAATGGTTTTAATGATATTTTAAGATAATTTCCATTCAAAATTTTAAATAACCCCAATATTTTACTTTTTCTTCAATGGGGTATTTTATTAATTATATAATACTCATTATTTCATTAGATTAATTAATATTATTTCAATGAAATTGTTGGGATACCTATTTCTTTTCCTAGGGAAAACCTTGTTTAAAAGAGATTGTTATGGAACCTATTTCTTGTCCAAGGGTCAATTAGGTCTTAAATGTAATAACATGAAACCCATTTAATTTACATGGTTTAATCAGGTTATAAAATAATAATGATTTTTCCTTTGAGTTGTGTCATGAGATTGTTTTATTAATGATATATTACATGAATATTATATGAAATAGGTGAGCCTGATAAGGCTTTCACGAAGGGATACACAACATTATAGCTCATAGGTTAGCCTAATATAGCTTATATGACATTTTCTCCCCATTATAGCTTATGAGAGATGGTTGATCCCGATATAGCATATACAAAAGATTGATCCCCATTATAGATCACATGTGACCATGAGAAAGCTTATATAGAGGGTGAACATCATCATATGTCTCCAATGCATTGGGTAATGATTATATTGGATGTTGGGAATATGGTTAGTGCAATTTAAAAGGGTTTTAATGGGTATTATGAAATTTATGTTCCATGTTAACAAAATGAGCATTAGTTGCTTGTTATTGGTTTATAATACTTATCATGTTTCTGATTTATATCACATGGATCATTATTATAGATTCAGATGACTCTTGGCATTATAATGTATTCATATTTTATTATGCATTTATTTATGGGTACGAGTTGATTTATTATATGATCATTCACTATGATTATGTTATGATACCCTATATCACTCTTATACTAATCGAAAACAGTCAATTGTTAATGCATATGTTAGAATAAATAATAACACTAATTAGTAATATTTTTTTCATTATAAATGATTTAAAATGTCACTAATTAATTTATCGACATTTCTAAAAAACATTGATACACTTGGTGTGTCAAATTTAGCAACATTTATAGACATCATGAATCTAGGTTAGTTTTTAAATGACAGTATTTAGTGATACCTCATTATTTGACTTTTTTAGTGATGTTAGTAAATAAACATCACTAAATTAGCGATGTTAATAAATGTCTCTATATAGAGAAAGCTCATTTACTGACACTTTTAATAAATTTCAATAAGTAAACATTGCTAAAATATAGACATTTATAAATGTCAGTGTTTTCTAACAAAATTGTTATTAATTTTCTTTTAAAAACATCGGTAAATTAGGTTTCATTTACCAAAATTTGAAAAAAAAACCATTGGTAATTTTTTTAGAAAATTATAACAATTTTTCAATTGAAAAATGTAATACATAATATAAAATAATAATTTCTTCATTTACATATAGCTCGATATTATATATATATATATATATATATATATATATGTTTCTATACCTATATGTTTATAATTATATTATCTATATATGTTTATATTTGATGATTATATATATATATATGTTTACATTTTAATATATATATATATATCTATTTTATTTTTCTTTTAAATATATATATATATATATATATATATATATATATTATCTTCTTATATTTTATATACAGAATATGTATATATGAATATATACATGCTTATATTACATATATATATATATGTTTATATTTATATGTGTGTGTGTTTACAAATATATATGTGTACATATATATATATAAATAAAAATATAAATATTTACATATATATAATTAGTCACGTTTTAAAACAGTGGTAAAAATGTTACTAAAATAGCCACATTTTCATAAAAATGGGACTAAATTTAAAATATATGTGTATATTTATATATTAATATATTAATATATTTATATATTTATATATATATATATGTGTATGTTTGTGTTTATATATATAATATATGTGTGCGTGTGTGTTTGTTAGTGTTTATATATTTTTATATATAAATATATATCAAAATATATGGGTCTCTATTTTTATATTTTTATATAACTGTTAGTATTTAAAAATTAAATATATTATATATTAGCTCACTTTTACATTATTATATAGAAATATTAAAATATATGTATTTATATAGTATATTAAATTATTTATATATGTTTATATATTATGATCATATATATGTGTGTGTGAATAAATATTATGTTATATATAAATGTTTATATTTTATATTATAAATATATATGTGTATGTATACGTATATGAAATTATATTCAAAATTATTTATACATATATAACTAGCCACATTTTTAAAATCGTTTAATAATGTTCAAAAATAGAATAATTTTCTTAAAAACATGAATAAATTTAAAATATAAATGAGTATACATATATAAATATATGTCTTGTATTGAATCATTCAAATGGGGCCCATTTTGTGACTCCCCATGCCCACCACCAATTAGCCAATGGCTGATGAGTAGTACCAAGTAGAAATATCACTAACATGAGAGGCCTTAGCCCATGTACCTTTACACACACACACATATTCAAGCCCATACAATACTAAAATGTAAATAAAACACAACTGACACTCATGCATACATCTAAATCTTATAACCAAAGAATGACATGATGTAGAAGAATATAAACTTTGTCATATACAAGCCCACTAAAAAGAGTCTGAAAACAAGTCCAACTTGAAAGTAAAGTAGGGACTGATCTCAAGGCATCGTAGGAACACACCTTGCTCTGTCTGGTCTCACTATGTACCATCTAGTCCTGCTCTATTTAGAAGAATAGAAAAAGGCCACTGGTATTCAATAAAACATGACACATTCATGCAAATCAAGTGCATGAGTGAGTATAAAAATACATTGTAGGACACACCAAAACAACTATTCATACTACAAAAGAATATATTCATTTATAAACTGGAATATTTCTACAACACATACAACATTAATTTTCTGATATAGATAAAAATACACACATTTTAATGGAATAGCACAACTACAAATGAAATCCTAGGATTCGATCTCGAAGGATCCACAATGCACTCATCTATGGAAACACATTCCACGAGTGACATAGAACTGATGTCATCTGTCTGAGGGGTAGCGATCATCAGGTGTCACCATAGGAAGTACATGATAAATGTCATAAGAGATAAGATACATAGATTAATATCACACCCACGATCATGGGGTATACCAAAAACACAGTTTGAATTGAACCTCTAAGTAGACTGTCATCATTTGATTAATGTTGGTTAGGACGATAGAAAGAACTCCACCTAGGGAATGAAGATGAATAGGGGATCTTAATCAGGTCCTGAAGGAATGATTCCAAGAACAATATCCATGATGTTGATCTAAAGGTATTGATGTCCTATGTATCAGAGGGGATTCCATGCTAACCGTATTGGAAGGGGCATGGGAAAAGAACCCTAATGAAACTAATCCAAGATACATAGTACAATAGAACAAATCCATATATAATTGATTAAATAGAATGTAGTAGGGGAACATGTAGTTTCCCTTCGAACACTGACCATTTATGTTTAAACTCCCCATTTAAGTGTTTGTGTCTGTGTAATGGTACATGGCATGCGACATCTTGGGTACTCTTCCCATGTTTCGGTACACTATTATGCCAATGTACGTAAGAATAGCTTTTGTATGTGTGGGAGTTCATAACATAAATGTGGCCTTGTACACTTCTCATATTTCCATATACCCTTTGAGGTATAGGCCAATCCCACTAAAGGGGTCTACTAGCGATGTGACCAGGCCACTTGTTGGGTGACACATATCACCTTCTTGAAACCGTAGCCACCACTAAGAGGTCCCACTATGTGTTTTTCTCTAACATACATTCCATGTTCTTCAAAATTTCCTAAAGTATTTGATCTGAATTGTTCGAAACTTACCTTACCTCTAGCCAATGAATTTTCCAAGTCCCATGCGGAAAAAACTAGGAACCATTTTGGTTGAGCCCCTTTATGGACTAACAATACGTTACAGCCATCCAATCTATTCGAAAAGCACCATTGAATGTTGTTCATCAATACATTCTGAAAAAAATGAAATCAAGTATCCAAAACCACATGATTGTTTTCCAATCTGATCATTGAACACCCACCACATTGTACCGATCACAAATTTACATTATCAAATTGTTTTGGAATGAAACAAGTTCGCAATGACTGATTACTCAGTCGATTTTGAACTGATGGTCAACAAGAACACCCTTGTTGAATAGAGAAATATGGGACGAATTCACAGCTAGATCCCTGAGAAACAGTCATAGGACAATGATGGTTTTTCAATCAATCTATATCTATTAGAATGAAAAATAGATAATCCATAAAAAAATTAGAACATCCTAATTAACCCCAAAAATAAACTCATCTCATAGGCCAACTGAGCCATGGATCAATCATTGGTTTATTGATTCTCATTCTTGGAAGTAATTAATAACATATAAAGAATCCAAACAGAAAAATTATTCTACCTTAGGATGGATCTATAGCTAATAATGAACAAGCCTCTATCGTTTTCATTGGTGAGATCCAAATTCCTATTGCCCACCAATTTTTGACCAGGGATCTAGTTGAAAATCATCTTTGACAGATCCTCTAAAAATCTCTCTGATGGATATCTAATGGATCTAGGGATATATGGAATACCCTATAATTTTGGTAAAATATAATTTTTAATGGAATGTCTATTGGTGCATCAATGAAACAAAATAAAATATTTGGACTATTTATTTCACTCACTTTTTTACCCACGATGAGTATTATAAAAATTCCCTTCACTGAAAATTGTTATATCAAACCTAGGGTAAAGCGCATGACTTTAACTCTAGGGTGAAAACATATTTCATATTCGGGATACCATTTAAATGATATTCCACTTTTTGATTAAAACAATTTCCCCATACTATTTAATATATTTAACATAATTCATACAATAAATCCGAGCACATTGAGACTCAGAATTTCACTCCGTCATATCTTTTAATAATGAAATTAATCCATAATATATCTAAAACTAATATATGGAATATATGAGTCCAAAAATTCTCCCTTCCATGGGTATGTACATGCTGAAAATCCAATGTATGGTCTATACAATGATATGTGGTCACTGATCACAAATATGATCCTCCAACTCCTATTTTTTGTCCTGTAGATTCCTATGATGCCATTAGAAACATACTGAGTAAATCAATCACCCATCAAGGATACTCTCATGCTGATCCTATATCTATACTAGGTAAAAAATTATGTTTTCCCCTTCCTCAATGAATAGCTCTCCCCTGTTAACAATGTCTGATGGGTCATGAACTTACCTAATCAACTAATACATGTGGAAGATATCGTGTACCCTATCTATCTATGGAGGTATAGCTATGCGGGATGAAAAATCTGAAACTCTACATTAAATTTATAATGGGAAAATAAATCTTTGAAAATTCTAGTCACAATGACAAACTCTCCATAATCCTTGTCGAGGTGAAACATGTAGGAACACATGGATTCTCTCCTCGAACTAAAAAGGCATCCATTTTCTATCCATGCAAGAAATATGATGGCTCTGTGCAGTCTTAATCCGCTCCATGATGATATTCACTTTCATGGTTGTTTTTGACACCAACTCCATGACCATATGTGCTAATCCTCTTGGGTCAGTCTACCAAAGAGGTGACCCACAAGGTCACACATATATGAACTGGAATGGTGCCATACCGATGGTGGAATAGTTTCTATTATTTTATACAAACTCCACCAGGGGTATGTAATCTCCCAACTAAGGATAATGTCAAAAATGAAATCTAGCAGCATCCCCTCAAGATACGTAATGGTCTACATAGTCTATAAATCAATATAGTAGTGAAATTCCATTAAAAGAGTGACTAAGCCCCGAAGGATGCATATAATCCCTTCCATGACCAATATGTGAAGTGAGAATCATAGTTAGAAACAATCATCAGGGTAACTCCTTTGAGATAAACTATCTCTTCCAAATATAAGCATCACATGGTCTCCATTTAACTCTTCTCTCAAATATATAGGATGTGGCCCAACATGGTGAGTCTTTCAACGATCACATAGATGGAATTTTATCTATGTAATGTATGTGTTAGTACTATATTTATGTCCATGATTATCCAATGTCATGTAAAATTTTTATCCTCAAGGGTTTAAGATAATTCCATTAGAACATGGTGCTAATCCTTCACATACTAACATTTATGGAATCCTGAGACAAAATTTAGAACTTCATACTTTATTCTGAACCCCAAAAATAGATGTCAATGGTCCTTGTACATCTTTACATCACATGGATGTTCCAAAAAATGAGATGAATGATACTATCTTAGGACCTCCACTCACAATTTCATTGGTACCATTGTGCATCCTATTAAATTCACAACATAATCTCATGGTTCAGAAAATACATCAATAACATGCCTATTTAATATATGAGTCCATAGGATCTCATAGTCTTTATCCCCAATATATGACTCCCTAAGTCAGTGAAAATGTTAATGGGTAACAACCCACATTTAGAGGTATAATGCTCCATCTATATCCATTATGGATATCTAAAACAATAAAATTACTCTAACTCCTCATTCATGATTTGTGACTAAGATCTCCTACAGAGAGAATCATCTACCACACTCCCCTTTCCAGATGTATATACAATCTAGAAGTTATAATATCGTAGGATCTATTTCCTTCCCCTCTATCTTAAGTTATGAACCTTCTAAGAGATGATATACTTGAGGCCCTTGTTGTTAGACTATATGATAAACTAATATCCCATTGAGCAATGTCACAACATCATTAATGTGATGACTACTACTGGTAACTCAATATTTTAGGTCACATAGTTCTTCTCACAAGGTTTGAACTGATGTGAACTATAGGAAATAATTTTCTACCAATGTATAAGTTCACAACAATGCCCAGTTTCTGATCCATCATAGAAAACAATGTACTCAACACCATCCTATGACAATATCAAGATGTGAGAGCTCAACAATAATTGCCGTATATCCTAAAAAACCTACATTCACATGTCCTTCCACCTAAATTTCTCCACTTTAGGATCAGTTTTTTCATGGCCTATGATATCATAGATATATTAGGTATGAATCTCTAGTAATATCCCGCCATCCTATGGAATATTCTCACCACTTCCATGCTCCTTAGTGGCTCTAAATCTATCACTTCCTCATCCTTAGAAGGGTAATCTACCACTCCATTTATTGAGATAACATGTCCCAAAAATTGGACATCCTGAATGTAGAAATAGAACATTAAGATCCTTTTATAAAGTTAGGTCACTTGGATTATGTCTAGAGCTATCCTCATGTGTCTAGTGTGCTCCTCCTTAGATAGTGAGTATAGAAGGATAAAATAAATTAATAATATCATGAACCAGTCTATGAGTGGGTGAAATATTTAGTTCATAATTCCCATAAACAATTTTTTGGTTTTATTCATGCTAAAGAGACTCACTAAGTACTCATAATGACCATAGCGAAATTTGAATTCCATATTTGGAAAATCCTTATTTCATACTCGCATCTCATGATATCCTAATCTATGGTCTTCTTTTGATAACCATCATGACCCTCTTAACATTCCAAAGTGGACGTATATCCTAATTAGTGATTATATGTTCCTCATAGTGACATAATTCATGTGGTGGTAGTCCAAACATAACCTAAATCTCCCATCTTCTTTCATAGAGAAAAAAAGTAGGGCTGCCTCAGGTGAAACACTAGGTCTATAAAAGATCTTCCTATGCATGTCCTACAAATCAACGCTCAGCTCATGATGCTATATAGGATCCATCCGATATGCTAACTGAAGTATCAGTGTTGTCTCAGTGTGTATTTCATTTCAGAAGTCAATCTCATGGCGTGGAGTTAATCATAGATCATAATCAGGGATGATATCATCATACCCCACCACCATTTTAAGAAAATAAAAATTCATAACATCTACTACGCAATGGATCATGCAAGCCAACAGAAGTGTAATACTCAATAACATCCTATTAATAAGTCAATACTATGTTTTCTGGGTTTTCTTCTTACCAAAAAATAAGAAACATGGTCCCCTTAATGCACCCACACCACATCCTCCCCTTAAAACAATCAATCTATGTATGGTCAATAGATAACCAATCCATAACTAAGATAACATGATAATAACTCATTACTTCTACAAGGATATACTAATAGAAACTCTCAAAAACAACAGTGAGGTTACACTATTTCAACAACTGTTTGATCTCTAAGTCCTCTCTGGATAGAGTCTCCATGTGATATGGTTGAACAAAGTTATCAATTAGAATAACTATGTATCGAATAAGATATCAAGAATGAATTGAATGACTAGAACCCGTGTCTAACAATAATACAGTTGAAGATAGAAAAGACATAGACCATTCCTCTTTTCATCCTCGGAGCCTCTAGGTCATATTCAAAATCTTCTTGCTTCTATCACCAACCATGTCCTCTCAGTTTCTATGCATGGAATGGAACACTTGGTGGTGGTGGTCATAACAAGGAAATAAATCTACCACATCATTCTACTCTCCCAAATTATTTTCCTTGTATAATGTTTTAAGAACATATCTTCTTCTACTGTTTCTTCTACCTTGGTGGCCCATCCATGGTTTCTCTTTCAGCCATATGGTGGGTCAGAAAATCTCGGGCAAGATATCCCTTACAATCACAAGAGTAACAACATCTCTACCTAGGATGACTACACAGAAACTGAGATCCATGAACAATTATCCTTCTTTCATGGGATACCTTCCTAAAATGTATCTAATATACAAGTCCCTAAGAATGATTTCATCTACTTATTATTGAGTTCACAATTCCTCCTTTCCCACTACCAGTATAAAATGGATGTGTTTACTCAGCAAAGAAAATCACAACCACCAAAGCTCATTTAATTACCCAACGTATGTATATATTTATATAGGGATAACATTAGCTCATATTTTACTATTAAGTCCTCACCCAAGGGTCTAAGGATAGAAGAAGTAATCCCAAACCAAATCCATCAAGTATATATAGATATTGGTGATCATCAGTGAATACTCAGCTACTATCAAGATTCCCTTCTAGAGAATCCAATGCACCTACATATGTAAAGCCCTCAGTTTAGCTGGAAGGAACACCTCTTTGAAATGGTTCTCACACACATTCCATGATATAGTCTCCTCATCCTATGATTCAATTATTAACCCGCACTGTTACTCCACTGATCCACAGAGATGTATCTCCTCCAATACCTCCATCTAACCTATGAGTATTCTGACTAGACAAAAAAATTAGGTCTCAAACTCAAGCTAGTATTACGCTACCCATGGGTTGGGATTACCTAAGAACCTAAGGGGTATCTATCACTAAAACACATGAAGTGTGATAAACCTGCACATCTCAACCGCATTTACTGTAGGTACCATCTACTAATGCAAAGGTGGTAGTATAACTGGTGTAGAACCTGGATGTAACAGATGTGGAACATGTGCTTGTATCGATGCCTCATCACTGAGGGGATCGTCCTCATGTTCCAAATGTTTAATCCAAAATAGCATACATCAAGGAGGAATCATGAATGTAAACAAGATGTACCATGGTCAATTAGTATATCTTGAGAGGTAACTGAAAAAGAACATGTACAAGACAACCATTTCCTATATGATTCATGTACCATTGTATTCCCTACAACTAGTGTTCTTATTTACCGAGAAAATTGGTGATCAGAGACTTGGTGTATGGATATAACTAATATTGTTCCACCACTGGAGTCCCAAGACTGGAAGCCAAAATTGAAACACATAACATTATCACCATGAAACCAATTTCACATAATTTGGTCCTATGGTAGAAATGATAGCCATGATACCACTATATCATGAACCATTCTAATAGGTCCATGTCCATGACTCCACAAGCCTGCCTACAATTGGCTAGGGGATGGAAACTAGTGCTGAGTATGATGAACACAAACATTAGAATCCATAGCCTTTATACCTATACAAAAAAAATCCAACTCATACAATGTTAAAATGAAAAAACTTTTTAATCTGTGCATTCATACAAAAAATCCCACGACTAGAGTATGCTAAAAAGCAATGGAACACAAACAAAAGAAAATACAATCCCACAACAAAGAGTCTGAAAACATGTCCATCAGGAAAGTAATCTAGGGACATTTGTAAAGGTACCATAGGAGAAAAACTTTTTCTATCGGATGAAACTATGCACTTTCTGGTTCTAGACCATCTATAAATCTGTTTAAAGGTTGATCATACACCGAAGAAACGACATGAGCGAGAAACTCTTATATAGGGGTGAGTGAAACAAAACTTAACAGGACACCCCATAACTCCAATGTATATAGAAGAAATATAGTCAGATTTATATAGGTATATTCCCACCACACGTATAATAAGAGTGTCCATATATAATAAAAAAGAAACATAGTATAAAGTTAAGTAATAACCATAAATTTCATCCAAAGAATCAATCTCATATGTTCCACAAAGCACTCTACTAGGATAAGACACTCCATGATTCTGATACAACTGATGACGTATGTCTGAGAAGAAGTTCTCATCAAGTCTCTCAATTGGAAGTACCTTCCAAATGTATAATGAGATATGATACATAGACAAGGATCAAACCAAAGGCCATAGTGTATATAAACAACTCAATCCAAACTAAACTTCTATGAAGAGAATCAATTCCAACATAATAATCATTGTGATAATACCAAGAAATCGTTCTGAGTCATGAAGATGAATAGATGATCTCAGTTTAGGCCTCACAGAAGGATTCTACGAACTATATTAGAAACTTCCTCCTAGAGGGGTTTTTTCCTCAGTGTAAGATTAAATTCCATACTAACCCTAAGGTAAATGGATATGGGGAATGAACCCCAATGAATATTTTCAATGATACAGAAGATAAGTGATCAATGAAAATGTTAAGAGAGTACACAATGTGTAGTAGGGCTACACATGTTATCTCATTGACCCCAGATCCAGCCTATGTAAATGGATTGTGTCTCTATCCATCTTGGTGTAATGGTAGATGAAGCATGACTCCTTATGTACTCTTCCAATGACTAGTACACAGTTATGTCTATGTACACCTGGCCAAGAAGTTTCTATGTAATAGTATATGTTGTTATAGCGGTTTTTTACTCTCATCGCATGTCTTGTTACCATTCGATTTACATGATATGATCACAAAATAGTTCCATATTCCATGTCAAAATTTCACATGCCATGTGATACTTATATCCTTACCAAAACCCTTACCGCCACATAGAGGGTCCTGTGAGGGATGTCACGCTGACATACACACATTGTACTATAGAATATCCTAAAATATCATATCTATATTTTTCACCCATTAACATGACTAAATTTATCAATCTATTTGTGTTCCTTGCTCCAAAACCAATGAACCATGTCATTCAAGCCTTTCCATCGATGAAGTATATTTTTTTCTACCAAATCTATTCTAAAACCTATATAAAATGCCATTATGCGTTGCATGCCAAAGAACACAAAATTATGTATACAAAACAATCTGATCCATCACCTCTTCTCTCATCTCATAATATTCATTTTGTGATGAAACCATATCTACAATATTAAATTTTGGAAGTAAGAGAATCAGTGTGCAATGATCGGTTTCTTAGTGGATATTGAAATATGTTTCAATCAAGAACCCCTATAGTGAATGAATAATACTGGTATAAATGCTCAACCATAAAAATGAGGAATGATCCTTGGCTACTATTTTTGTTGTCCTTGATCCATCCCCATTAGAAATACATGTCAATAGTCAATATGAATCAATCAAAACTCCAAAATAACCTCTAAAACAAACCCTTCCGGCAAGACAATCGTGTCATGGATCAATCTATTGGCGGGTAGATTCACATTATACATAGGAATTAATAATGGGTGAAGAATCCAAATATAATAATGGTACTACCTTGATATGGATCGATTAAGGAAAAATAATGATCCAAAGTTGTTGTTTTTGGTGATATCTCGATTCCCATTACCCAATGATCGCTGATCTATGATCTGTTTGCCGATCATCTGAGAGGGATCCTCTAACACTCTCTCAAACGGCTGAAAAATGACTCCATGGTTAGGCAGATAATCTTATAATTTCATTATTATAGTCTACATAAATATAAGTCAGTGTCTACTTCAATGAAATAAAATAAAATAATTTAATGATGTACTTTATTCATTTTTATACCTAGGGGAGATTTCATCAAACTCTCTAGGCCAACTATGGTTATTTGATTCTTAGGGTAAAAACTATGGTTTGAACACAATGGTTCCCTCTGATGTTTGATTCATGCCACTTCTAGGAAGTTATTACAATTTTTTAATAAATTTTGTATGTGTTCTATTTAATATATTCATTATATTTTAAACATTAATTTTTGGAACACTAGTCCTTATAATAACACATCGCCTTAGTGCCTGGTCCAGTAAATAATCCCTAAAGTATATAAAAATAAAATATGTAAAATCCATGTCACTACATGTATAAATATATATATTTATACATTTATATACCAGTGTGTGTTTATAAAGAAATATAAATATGTATGATTATATATATATATGTTTATATATATTTGTAAGGGTTTGTAGAGATATATATATATATATATATATCTAAATATATTTACGTCAATGTAGGGAGATGATATATATCAATATAAATATTTTTAATGATTTTTCCTGAAAAACGTTACTATTTTAGGGATGTTTCAAAAAAATGTCTACATGTTAGCTTTAGTTTTCCTAAAGTATTGCTAAATTAGGGATGTTTTTCAGGAAACATGTGTAAATTAGTGAGGTATTTTAGCAATGGTCACTAAATTAGTGATGTTTTTAAGATATATCACTAAATTTGAAATTTTTTATCTAAACATCTCTAAATTAATGAATTTCCATGACATGTTGACAAATTACTGAGATTTTCATGAAACATCAATAAATTTGTGTTGTTTTTCATGGAAAATGTCTAAATTAGGAGCATGTTTCTGAAATGAGGATAAATTATTGATGTTTTCTGGAAAAATCACAAAATTAATGACTTTTTTCATCTAACATGGTTAAATTAGCGGTGTTTTTAGGAAGAATAACAAAATTAGACATGTTTTTACTTAATGGTGGCTTAATTAATGAGGTTTTCATGAAATGATGATCAATTATAGATAATTTATATGAAATTTATATAAATTAGAAATTCTGTTAGAAAACATCACTAAATTAGTGATGTTTCTAGGAAAACCTCCATACTAGGAAGGTTCAGGCAAAGCCTTGTTTTTTAAAAAGAAAAAAAATACTAACATAAAGGGAGTGGATGGGGTCATACAAGTGTTATTCCCTCATCCCAAAATATACCAAAGTAGATCATGTATCATATTAAAAATGATATAAATCATCATAATCCCCATACTAGTCAGAGTCATCTAAGGGGCCATCATTCATTTTGACTATAGATGGCCTCTAATAGGAATAGTCTTTTCTCTTTCAAACTTTACTATGTGGAAGTGATTGAAATGATTCATCATCCACAACAAAATTTTTTTCCTTTGTAAAATACCTTACTTTGGGAATACTTTTTCAATGAATAATCTTTGTTTTCATCACACCTTCCATGAATGAAATGTGATTTAGTTATTGTATTAATTTCATCATCAATACGTCCAATATTACCTTCATAAATTAATTTTGTTTTCCCTCAAGTGAAAAAGTATATTCTTATATAAACTCTTTAAAAATCTCCCTATTTAAAAACTAAATATTTTTTTGAAAAAAATATCTAATAAATCTCCATTAAATTAGTGTTTTATTGTTCTATGTTTACCCATATTGAGCATTTGATATTACCGTTCTTATGTTTCCCTTTCCCCAGGATATTAATAATATAGTTAAAAAAATTACGTTAATAAATTATTTCATAAGGACGGTGTGAATGACATAATGTGAAATAAGAAAAGATGGTTATAATTGGACATGAAGTTCATGTTTCAAAACCAATTGTTTAGGAGTCTATATTGATATGAGTTAGTAAAAAATCAATAAAACACTAAATATTTAATGTCATTTGTATTTAAGGGGATCTTAGATTTTATTTTGATATTGTAAGGTTTGGATAGAGAAAACAAGGGTCATAATTATCATCATCATTGCTAGAAATGTATTGTTACTGATTTCACTATAGGATCTGGTAGTGCAAGTTCTAGTATATTATAGTTTGTATCAAAGAAAAGGTTTAAATTTATTTTTAGAGTATGATGTTATCATGTTTTTCTACATTAATACTTATGTATAATATCATAGTTTTATAATATTAATATTTAAAATATGTTTAATTCCATATATATCGCTTTGTAGTTTTATGTGATGAGATCTTAAAGTGATTAATGAAATATTTAGAGACGATTAAATAGGATGAAGTGTTTTCAAAGATATGATTTAACATGATGTATGAATTTTTTTTTAAATTATAAATATTTTATTTATCACAATTATATTTTATATGATATTTGATAATGAGAAGAAATGTTTTATTATAGATAACCACATGATTGAAAACTGATTTAGAGGAATTGTGATTAATTAGACATCAAAGATCTCCATATTTTTTATCTTGAAATCTAAATGTTATGAGATGACCACTGAGTTTAAAAATTATTTAATATTGAGGATATTCAGTTTATTTGGTATGTAGAGTAATAGAATTATATAGTTTCATATTGGGTTATTACAGTTTAATTATTAAGGTTATTAATGTATATGAAGGTTTATTCATTTTTTTAATTCTCATCACACGTGATAACCATTTTAGTTTTTGTTAACATATAAAAATGAGTGAAAGAAATTGAATATCCCTTTTAGGCTTATGTTCTAATTGAATGATTATTTTATTTATTTAGTAATTAATAATTAATCTTGAATATGCATCATTCGGTAAAAAATGAGATTGTTTTGGAAATTTATTAAAGGTTGATATTCTACAAATCAATTAAGTAAATATCCATATTATCTATGTCTATATGGTAAGGTAATTCAACAGGTCAAAGAAAAAGATCTTGATAGAAAAACAATATCACATTGCCTTGAATAAGGATAAAAATGGCCTTTTATATCATTCCATTTTTTTGGTTTTGAGTTATATATTTTTCAATTTTTCATTTCCTTGATTGTGATAATTGACCTCAATAGCTCTATGTAATTATTTATGCATTGCTTCAATTATCACCTATGTTATCCTATTTATAAATCCAGTTTTCTGTATTTCCATAGGACCTCCAAATAATTTTTTTTAATTATAATTATTTCTTTTAAACCTTTTTGATGATGTGGTTTTAAAACAAAATTATTTAAAATTTCCAACCATTGATTATCGAGATGAAGTACGAAATGGAAGGATTTTTTTTAAAGTGATGGGGGTGGGTGGGGATGTAACAACCTGATATTATTTATGATGAACATAATATTTGATTGAATAATGTGGAAATAAAACTAAGTTCATATTATGATACATGAAATGCTGATTTTTTTGAACATCATGAATCACTCACATGACAGAGTTTTATTGAACAACCTTATACTATAATTATTTTTATTTAATAATACAGTAATCACCGATCAATTGATATAGAGGGTTTGAACATGATTAATTTGATTATGAAGACATGGTTTACACATGTATATATAATAAAATAATTTCTGAAAAATCATATATTAATGAAAATAATATTGTTTTCAAAATAAATGAAATCATTTAAAAAAAACTATTTTAATGAAAAAGTGTGTTTTATTATAGTAAATTAAAAATAAATCATTTGCGTTATATTAATGATATTTAAATATAATACATTCAATATTATTTTTGAAATTAATCTTATGTGTTTCTTTGACATGTTAAAAAATTGTATGCTTAAAATTGTTTAGTTTTCAAAAAATCATTTTTTCGCCTTTTATGTTGCACCTATATTTAGAATAAATTTTAAAAATTTTAAAAAATTAATTTAACAAAATAAACATAATTTTTTAAATATTAATAACAAAATATTCATATGGTGATATATTGTAATTTTTTGTAATATATTTATTTTTCCCTGAATAGTAAAAAAACATGTTTTTTTATAAAAATATGTTTTTAGTAAAATAATTATTTTAAGAGTACCATTATGATTTCAGTATTTTTTCATGTATAATAAAAATTATTTTATAATATTTATTCACAATAATTAATTTTTAATCAATATTAAATTTTATTTTATAATAAGTTTGTTTTTGGGTTTAAAATGGTGTTTATTAAATACTTTTTTAAATTCATAATGCATCAAATTTTGAATTAAATAAAATAATACCAAATGAGGCTATTTTTTAAACTAAATTTATAGACCATGTGTCGTTAAATATTAATTGATATTCAAAAAATTATTATATGACATTGAGTCAATATTGAATCATCCTTTTCTAAAAAATGAATCATCCTAAAACCCCTCTCTCTCACAGGGTATATGGTTTTAATATTACATTAATAAATTCCACTTGAATGAACAAAATTTCAAAAAAGTATTCCATTTTTAGAAAAATAATAACTTATAATATAATGGATGTTTAAATTACATTATTACTAAAAATAGAAATGAAAGTAATTAAAATTAATTACAGTGTTTAAGGTATAAACAAACAAACATAGTAGTTAAAGAATAATCATACAAGGTTAAATAACCTAGAAAATTTTACAACATCCATTTTATGGCCATTATAGAAATTATCAATTTTATTATCAATTTTTTAATTTTATTGGGAAAATTTGTAGGTAAAAACTTTGGTTCATTTAATTTTCATTTTAAAAATACCATGTATGTAATCTCCTCTACTTAAAAAAGAACATTATCTCTCCACCCCTCTTCAATCCTATCTATAAATTTGTCTCTCCCAATCCATTAATAAATAAATTTAAAATTCCCTAATATCATTTAAAAACCCTTACATTTGGAATAATTTCAATCCATGATTTCATGTTGTGAAAACTAAAAGGAGTTACCTGAACAACAAGTAATGCTCATCAACAAACATATTTGCTTTATTTATTCATAAAACTCCTTAAAATATTTTTTTATAGTTTTATATAATAAAATATTTTCCCTAAATATCCTAATGTTTTTATGTTTTATGTGTTTGACATAAAAAAAACCAAAATTCCATCAAATGGGTTACAAATTTATCATTCATTTGAATGACGGACTACAACCTCGTGAAACGATGTCATTGTTTTTTCATTAATACCGCTCATTATTGGGTATAATGATGGAAATACTATATATATATATATGATATATATTAAATTTATAAAATAATAATACCTATACATTAATAATTTAATTTAAACCCATTTTTCATTTCATACCCTAGGGGATAAGATAATGTCGCTCCCATGTATATCATATAACAACCTCTGGAATGGATGCAAAGCCTTTTTCATTGATGTTTTCCACAGAAGGTAATAAGAGTAAATATAAGGAATATTTATGATATATATGATAGAGTTACGATATTAAAAAAATAATTATCTTTCAGTAAATAAAATATATTATTTTAATATCTCCCTTTTATAGTTGGAAAACGTGATAGGAATATTCGTGGATGTTTGGAAAACGACCTCATCAAAGTGACATGATTCATTTTATATCAAAATTATGATATATAAAAAGAATATATAATAATAAATAATGTATGTTGTTGTATAATTATGATTCTGGGAGGAGAAAATATTACATACCTTCTTTCTATAACGATTATTGAAAAATTGGAATGTTACGCATTCGTACATATAGCCTAACGTTTCCATGATAGTAACGTTGGCTATTTTTTCATAACCATATTTGATGAATTATTTTAAAATAATAATTTATTAATAAATATAATAATTATTTCATGATTATTGTTCTAGATATGATTAAATACTGACATATTTTTACCATAGTCAACTTATTTAAGTCGTTTTGGACACATAAGCCAAATATTGTCAAAACATTATATATAAACACAATTGATTAAGTAATTATATAATACCTGTATATAATTGAAATAAAAAAATTATAAGTATTGAAAAAATTATAAATAAATTAAATAATTATCATAAGTGTATTATTCAGTAATATAGAGAGTAAGAGTGATGAAGAAAAATCAAGGTAAGTGTTTCAAACTTCTCACTTTTTTTCCAGGATAGAGATGACATCTTCACTACTTATATTGTTTGCGGTGAATATAAATTAAATGAGTTTATTATATGAATTTTATACTATAATTTATTTGTATTTAGATATCCATTGTTGGATCTCTCTTTCATGAGGTATAGGTTTTCGATGTTTCCAAAGTTGTAAGTGAATTTGAATGAATTTTCATTCTCCAATACATTTTCTATGTTATACAGAAATCTTTCATCACAATGAGTATCTATTTATACATTGAATGTTATATCATGAATCCCATTATTTTCATGACATTAAATGTTTTCTATATTGTCATTCCATCATGGGGATTATGATTCAATGATACCAAAGTAGTGTGAGCCTTTTTTTACTATCTCACCATTTGTTAGGATTGTAAAGGATTATGTCACCTTTATTAAAATCATATAAATGTAATAGAATATCATATCGTTGATTTATTAATTATATATTAAATTTATTGTATAATTTTCCACCATTGGGTACTAAAAATGTGTGGTAAATTGTTTCTATGAAAAAATGACGTCATTTCTCTCTTTGGAAAAAAATATTTGATCTTTAGAAAAAATAATTCAATAAAATGACATAAAAGGGTTTTAAATAATCATTTTCTGATCATTTTTAATAGAAAAAAATTATTGATGTATTATGTTTTAAAATGATTTTTAAATTATTTTCAAATATTCTATTATATTTTTTCAATGTTGTTTTCAAGGAAAATTGTTTTCAAAATGTTCTATGATAAAAAAGTGATTTTTATAATCAAAAGTGTGTTTAACTCATTATATTTTAATGAAAATTTAATGATATTTCCATTCATAAACATCAATAGACATAATTTTTACTTATTCTCCAAATGAGATTTTTTGTAATGATTCCATCCTCATACATTCTCTAGATGGATTAATTCTATGATCACAAGTTCTCCTATTAGGTACAAATTATTTTATTTCTTGTTGAATTATTATTTATGTGGATTTTTTGGATTAGACCCAGAAGTCATGCCTGAGGGATGGTTGGGTTGTTTTTTGTAAGGATGAGTTAAGTGGTTTCTATGCTGGATTTAGGAAATTTACACTCTATGTAATGGGAATAAAAGAAATGTACTCATTTCATGATCTGTAAAAGATAGGGAATGAAAATACATGAAGTGTAACTGGATTTCCTAGTGGATGGACCCTGATATTATCACGACGTGTAAAACATTTACATGTTTATCAATTTCCCTAGTTCATTTTTATAAAAAATAGAAACATAGATTGTTTTTTAGATATAAAATGAAAATATATTTCACTTACGCATAATAATCCCATTTAAACCCTAATGTTATGATTTGATTATGTTTTCAGATTCAGGAAAAAAATTAAATACAATTAGTTTCATTGATTCTGTGCTAGTGAGTATTCCATTACAGTTGTCACATCCTTGGTCTTCCCTAATAGTGGGTGTTTTGTAATGTTTTGATATAATATGACATATTTTCATTATTTTCATCATTTCTTATTTTTATCTTAATCTGGATTGGATTTGATATTGATGCTAGAGTTCTCTACCACAGACCTATGGTAGGTTGTCTATAACATTCCCTCATGGTTTTTTGTTTTATAGAGCTATTTTCTATTATATTTTATGTTGGGATTTCCCACATCACCATTAAATTGAATTGAACATTTAAATTTAATTTAATAGAACCTATTAGTTATTCCCACTTGTTTCTTGGGACATGTTTGAGGTTGTTTCCCCAACCAAGGCAACCCATGTGGAGTTCCATTAAATTTACCTTTGACTATACCCACCATGGGGTGTGTTTGAGCTTTCCCAGTTAGAGGAATCCTAGTTATAAATGAAATGAAATGTTAGATATATTTTGAGATGTTTTTCCTCTTTTTCCATGTTATCAATTATGTAAACTATTTAATTGATTACATGTGAATTTTTATAGTAGTGTAGAAACATAAGGTTTGTTATTATTTTAATTTTTGAATGAAATTAATGATTAACGATTTCATATGATGATATGGGTGTTCTACACCAAGATACATGATAACTTTAGTGGATGACCTATTTGAGATTCCAACAGGGGTCTTGATTCTGTAGGATACATTGGGCCTTACTACCACATGGTTCTTTTTTGGGCTCCTTGTAAACATGGTATGTTGACATTCTCTTAGGACCCCATTACATGTTTAAACATGTTTCCGTTGAGATTATCTTGTGTCACGATGAGGATTACATGGTCTCATATACCTTGGATCCAGTATTTTTGGCAATGAAAATTATGAATACATGGCTAAAACATGGTTTATTTGACACTTCTAATTATATTGATTAACCATGGTTGATATGATATATGGGGTATACAAAATGGATAAATAGGATATGATATACTTGTTATATTTCATGTTCATGTTTGACTAGATATTTTGGATATACAACCTGGTCATGGATATTATTTGTGCTTTCTTTAAAGTCTCTTTATTATTGGAGATTTACCATAATTTTGTAGGGATCCATGTTTTACAAGACATTATCAAATTACTTTTTTTACATATTCATTTGGAACATGTTTTATTTATGTTATACCTGGGATATATAATGCACACTTATTATCTTCTATTGCACAACTCTGACATTCATAGACACCATTGAAGGTGGCCTATTGTGATTTTTTTCTCACAACCTATCTTGGGACAATATCTAGTACTAAAAAAATACTATATGGGTATAGTTAGTGATTGAGGAAATATTCCATTGTATGATTCATAATTTATACCGTGATTAGGTTTAGGGGAACACAAGACTGAGCTAAGGCTCATGATGCTATCAAAGAGATGCCATTTAGACTTTTGGGTAATCTTATAGTTGTATTGCACTGCTGTTGTATACTAATTTTGTATTTTTTATAAATAATGTACATTATCATCTCATTTATATGAGAATAATTTTATTACTATATATATAATCTTTTCAAGTATTTCCCCTTTTTATCACTTAATTATCTATTTCCTCTATTGATTTTTTTAATTTAAACTGATGTGATGCATACAAACATGAAGACATAATATCTCCACCAAAACACCCTAGGCCCTCTATATATGTCAGTAGCCACTAGAATTTGGGGATATTTTCTTGAGGCCATGTGACCGACAGGCACATTGAACCATTTAGTGAAAACCAAGTTGAGAATTTACAAAGTTGTGATAGAGTACCTTTTCTTAGCTTCATTACTATTTTGAAATAGTTGAATATGATTTAATGGAATTTGAATTTGGCGATGAGTTGTGACTTTGTATAGATGATCAATGTATAAAGACAATTCAAATTTTCTAAAATGGATATGGTTTTTTTCTATATATTTCCTATAACTCTTTATTTAATTCCCCCATTGGGTGATGATCATGATTTTTGATGTTATAATTAATATGATTGAGTGTCCTATTATATTGAAACACGATTAGGTGAGGATACTCCATAACATTAATAATTTTAGGCACACTACAAGACTCACACACCTTTTATTATTTCATGCCATAAAGGGTGCATTTCATGTTTTTATGATGGTGATATGTGCTTACAACACATTTATGCTATGTGAAAAATGTTTTTTATACTGAATTGGAGATCATGGTTGGTACATAGAGTTTTTTCAATAAGGTAAATTTTTCTTTCCCAATTAGGCTAACATAGAAACTTTAAAATTCTAATTATGGAACCATGACTCATGGACTATGAGTCACATGGATTGGAATGTTTTTTGGTATTGGTTATAAGGATGATATATTATTTTTCATTGTGAGTGTGAGACCATATAGATCGGAAGTGTTGAACCATTTGATTCATCCATTTTAGGTAAACTAATAAATAATTGTAAATTCAAAATTGAAATTTGTGAAACATGGCACATGACCAATACCTTTCTTTAGAGAGGGTAGTGGTGAGTGTCACAAGTGACTTTTACAATAGTTTCTTTTTACTAGGTTCTACCCTTAGAATAAAGAAGATGTGTAACAGATATTTATATGAACGCGTGTTCTGATGAAAATATTTTATCTTGGGATATTGATATCAATATTATGAAAGGCGTCTTTTTTGAATTGTTGTGACATTCCTCCATGATGATTTTCAGACATATGCCAAGATGGTGGAGATGACCATGCTCTGTATGGGGTAAGATATGATATACATGTAGATCAACCTATAAATCCATCTAAGGAACCATCAGTTTAATTGGAAACCTGTTCTATAGAAAAATTCCATGAAAAGTTTTTATGCTATATGCTAGCTTTTCAGGTAGCATTGAATGTTGCCTCATTTAAGAAAATTCTGATGCATTTTTTTGAATACCATAATCTTCCTACATTTTTGGGAGATGGTGGACTATATGAAGCTGAGATAAGGACTGAGACTATATGGTCGATATTCCAGAATCTAGATACACTTTATAAGATGTGGGAGATGCTCGCTACATACTTTTTTTACATAGTAGAAAAATAATTGTTGGAGGATATTAACAATACTGATAGGCTATAAGGTATGGATTGGTGGGGTTTGAAATAAATATGATTAGTTTTTGTGTATGTCTACAAGTGAATATTAATCTACTAAGTTATTGTGTATGTTGGTTATGGATTATTAGGTATGATTTATTAAGATTCCTTGTTTTTCACTAATATGCATTATGATGAGAAACTAAGGGAAAGATGCTTTGATAAATATCTCTGGCATAATATTCATTCTTAGTCCGATGTTTTTAGGCTCAAGATGATTAAAAATATAGTTAATCGGTCATTGATTATAGATATAACCCTGAGGGAATCTGGTCAGACATACTAGAGTAGAGTTTTCACTATGCATAGTGGTTTGAATTCCAATGGAAGAAGTTACAGTTTTAGGCATCTAGTGTGAGGAGTTTCATCCATTCCATTAGTTATGTTTTTTTTTCTTCGATCAGGGTGGATGATAGGGACCCATGAGTAATAAATGTGATCAATACCCAAATTTATTGTTTGTATTTTCATAAAATTGTCCATGTGAAACACTTTTATAGGTCATTATCAATATCTATTAATGGATGAGGGATACCAAAAAAACTAGGTTGAATTTTGGGGTTCACATCTCTGCTTCAGGCTAGGAGCTGGAGCAGTACTAGTCAATCAGGCCAGGGTGGTTTTAATTATCATAGAAGCCAAACAACAGTTGAACCTATAAAATAGAGTTTCCTTATTTTTGGTAGCGAGGAATTATTATAGTGCCATAGTTCATGCTAGATATATTCTATACAGCCTACACCATGGGAGATGGGTGGCAATACATATATGGTGACTCGAACGATCTTAGTAACCTATACTCTTATATCTGATCTTTTTTATAGAGGTGCATCTCATAGTTTCATAACTATAATTATGATGGAAATAATTTTCATTATTTTTCAGTTTTATGATGTGTTTATGATTCTAAAAACATAGATGGGAATTGAAAGGGAGTATGTAAAATATTTTAGGGAGTTCTCCCTTTATATTAGTAAGTGTAACTTCATATGGAACTATTTTTTTCATGAGATGACTAGGTCTGATGTCATACTCTGGATGGACTGGATAGTTTCTTATTAAGCCATCATTTATTTCTATCAGTGAAGAGTTACCTTCACATCACCAGAGGGCGATGATTTCATTAACAGGGTGAATGGGATATTAAGGCTGGAAGAGCATGACTAGTGAATTGTGGGATTAGTGGGACGGTAGACTAGACTTGTAGTTTGTATGTGGATTATCAGGGTTCATGTCATGTATATTTCCACATACTAGTTTATAATTTTAGAGATGTTTTTTCTGATGAATTTTCTAGTTTACCTCATAAGTGGGATGTTTTTTTCTCCATTGAACTATTTCCAGGAGCTACACTGGTATACATTCCTCTTAATAGGATGACTACTATGGAGTTGCATGAGATAAAATGGAAACTAGTAGAATTAGATGCAAATGGGTTTATATATACCAGTAATACTCCATGGGATTCATCAGAACATTTTTCTAAAAAATGTAGAATGTACCATAATGCTATATGTGAATTATTATATATTCAACCAGTTTAATGTTATGAATCAATATGACAATAAAAACATAGATGAATTTTTTGATTTTCTTGGAGGAGCTTGGTTTTCTCAACAATTGATTTGAGATTCTAATATCATCAGGTGCACGTTAAACTAGTACAAATACCTCATACAACTTTTTAATAAAGGTATGAATAATATGAGGGTATTTTTATATCATTTGATCTCATGAATAAATGGGTAGTTTTTATGGAACTGATGATAATTGTGGTCTATCATTATCTAGATTCATTTGTGGTGGATTTCACGGTTGATATCTTCATGTATTATCACAATTGAAAGGACCATCCAAACATCTTAAGATCATTTTGGATACACATATGGAGTATCTATTATATTATATGGTCAAAATGTTCACCATCTATTTGAATAAGATTCAATTCACTGGTCATACAATCATATATACTCGAGTATCAGAGGAATCCAAAATGGTGTTTTTTGTAGTTTCCTATGAGAATCCAAAGAACATCTTTGATATACAAAGTTAATTGGGGGACAGCTAGATATTAAAGGAGATTAATATTGGAATTACCATGATTAGAATCACCTATCATGGGATTGAATAATATAGACATGATGTTCATATGGATAGAAACATGTGAGACAACCGTTCATCAGAAAAAATGAAGACTAAACTCAGCGTTAGTTCATATTCTTCTCGAGTAAGATAGAATTTTTACATTTTATTGTGATACATCACCATTCAGTCAAGGAGAAGTTCTAATTCTGCTGGGAAATATTTGTTTAATATGGGCCTCATTTTCTCAGGGGACATAGGATGAATTATCCAACAAATGATCTTGATTTGGATATGGTTATTCATGCTATGTAATGTTGGAGACATTTTTTATTGGATATAATTTTTTGATTTACACAAACTGAAAAATACACAACTATATATTTACATAGTGTGAAATGAATTTCTAGAAGAAAAGGTGGGTTGATTACCTAGATTATTTATTCTTTGATTGGCACTTTATTCTTGGAAATAGAAATGTTGTGGCTGATGCACTGAGGAGGGATCTAATACAAGTATATTAGTTGTCTAGTAGAAACTTTCAACTTATGGAATTTTTTTTCAGAAATTCACATGGATGTGAAGGATCATTAGAGGAGAACATCTATTCCATGTTTGTACAAGAACTATGACATAATGGACAGAGCGAGAATGAGTCAAATATCATATTATGAGGGCCTAGTCCTATGGGATAGTGTGGAAGGTGAGTATATACATCCTATATGGACTATGGGAGAGGATGAGATCCAATATATCCATGGTCGCATTTAGGTTCCAGTGGTCATAATCAAGTTCCTAATATGAAAATTTCATCCTTCTGTTGTGGATGTACATCTTGGCATCACCAATATATATCTTCATTTAAGTCCCCAGTATTTGTGGCCAAGGATGAAATATGAGGTAGCTGGTTTTGTAACATGGTGTTCCATCTATCAGCATGTGAAGTTGGGATATCAATGTCCACCTATGATTTTATAGAAGTTACCCATTCCTCAATGGAAATGGAAGGATTTCAATAAGGATTTCATGACCGATTTTTTACGGTCTCCTCAAAATAGTGATGTAGATTGGTTGGTTATTGATAGGATCATAAAATATGAATATTTACTAATCAGAGAGTCCATTGGTGTGGATGAGCTGGGAAGGTTGTACGTCCATGAGATAGTTTGATATCATTGGGTCGATAATATTATCATTTCAGATAGGGAAACATGATTTTCATCACATTTCTGATAGTGTCTACAGAGGGAATAGAAACATAGGTTCTTATTGAAACAATATTGCAATCATACACCGATGTCTTGTTAGATTTTAATATTTATGTTCTTGAGGATATAATTTAATCGTGATTCTGAGATTTTTGGGCTCTTGTGAGGGGAATATACACCATGTGGACTTTCTTATAATAATAGATGTTATGAGACTATACAGATCACACCATATAAGGAATTCTATGGCAGGTAGTGTCAATCACCCCTGTGCAAGTTATAGATAGGCAAGAAATATTTTCTAGGACCACAACTCCTATTAGATACATATAAAAAATTCAATTTGATCAAGAATTGTATGAATAATAAACAGTCTTGAAAAAAATCTAATGATGATAACCATTTATGACCTATATAGTTTCATTTTTAGGACTCGATTTTTACTTGTATCCACAAGGATGGGACCTAGATGGATTAGGAGGTAGGGTAAGCTTTCACCTTGATATGTCATGATGTTTGATATTATGGGTGGATTCAGGATGATAGCCTATCAGTTTTAGTTAATTAAGGGGTTTCAATATATGCTCAACATTTTACACGTATCTCAGTTGTTACATTATCATTCAATATTTTCTCAGGATTTTTAGCAAGAGAAGGTTGAGTTTAAAGTCATACCATCATTTGATGAGCATCCTATTCATAATATTTGTGGGAGAAAACTATTTCTAAAAGGTGTCTCATTTTCATTTGTTTATGTGATGTAGTAACACAGTCATTTATGATATGAGACATGAGAGAGGGTATCCAACATATATGATCAGTGGGCAAAGTTATTCTTAGTCGATTCCTTACACCCCCTTGAATGATAATTTAGTGAAAAATTTCTATAAGGCTGGATGATTTTAATATCTTGAATCTTATTATGAGGTACGTATAATTTTATTTCCATTTAAACTCTTTTTTATGTTCTCATTTTGGCAAATAGCATAAGGAGTTTCTTGAGAGGTTGTTTGGTTGTTTTTGGAAGGGATTTGGAAGAGGGGTTGTATGTTGGTTGTAGGTCAGTTACACTCTGTGTAATTAAAATACATGACATGTATGATGCGTAATGGACTAGGTAGGACAACTCATGATGTGTAAAGGGTTTTTACAAGGGGAAATATATCAATCATTACACAACATGTAAACCATTTTACACAACATGTAATTTCATGAGTTCATTTTTTAGAAATAGAGGCTAGGCCTCTATTTTTTAAATAGAACCCTCACCCCTCTCTCTCTATCTCATGCGTTGGAATCATATTTGATGCCTAAATCTAGGATGGTTTCATATTTATAAATCTTGAATCATAATCAAACATCTTAGGTCTCTTTGGATATGAACCCATGTGTAATCCATTCCTCTTGTTTCTTTATTTGTTTTTCATGATATCTGATGTGCGATTTATGTGGGAGATAATATTCCCATCTATTACAACATTCATCTTTTCTACATTTTTCTCTTGACCTGGACTGAATAAGAGCATCATATTGGATGAGTTTTCTACCATGGATCTATGGAAGGTTTTCTATAACTCACCCTCGTGGTATGGTGTTTTATAGACATATTTGATAGCAACTAGTTTTTAACATTTTCACAACGATTTATTTGTGATGGAATCCCTTCAAAAAAGTTATTTTCAACATAGTACATCACAAATACACTATCTTATAAGACAATATCTCAATTGAAAATATTTTCAATCGACCATTGAAAATAGTTTTTATGTGAAATGGAAGGCTTATCTCTATTAAATAACCATCGTATGAGTTTTTAGATAATGATTTGCGATGGTTTATTGAAAATAAATTGTTTTAATATCACACCATAGAATAAAATTTTCAACAAAAATATCACTAGTGCAGAAATCGTTTTTTACGTCACCATTTTTTACGTCGGTTATATATAACCAACGTAACAATGCGGCGAGTAGATTTTTCACGTCGGTTATTTTAATAACTGACATTATAAATCGTGCCTGTTGGTTTTTTACGTCGGTTATTTGATAACCGACGTAAAAAACCAATGTGCGGGGGTTTTTTACGTCGGTTTCCAAGTAACCGACGTAAAAAACCAAAGTGCGGGAGCCTTTTGACGTCGGTTTTAAGATAACCGACGTAAAAAAGCTAAAAAATAGTTTATAACGTCGGTTATATAATAACCGACGTTATAAAGCATTTAAAAAAATTAAAGCCCGTGTTCTGTCATTTACGATTTTTTCGATTGACAGTCGCCGGCTTGTCTCTCTCTCGCGTGGTAAACCCTAATCGGCTCGTCGATCGCCTACATTACACTCATTTTGGCTTCATTGTTTATCTTCTTCACTGCTCTCGGATCTATCATCTCAACTCGTGACATTCAAGTAAGCCTTCCATAAATTTATTTCGTTCGTTTTTGTTTCGATTCTTGATGTCCTTTTCGTTCGTTTTTGAATCTCGTGGAATTTTTTTTATTGCAAATGGTTATTATGTTCATTCAACTCGCAACATTCAACTCACAAATGGTTATTAAATCATTGTGGATTAGCTTTAGCAAAATCTGAAAAATAATGGGTGGTACTGTAACATTCCATTCTTCCAGCAACATTATTATTTCCTACTTAGATTGAATGTGTCTTTCTGGATGAAGATTGGTACTACTTATTTTCTTAAAATCATATTTTCAATATGATTGTCCAGAAAATTATTTTCATGAATGAAATTGGACGAGGTACAATCGGTAATACCAATCCTTAAAATTTCATTCAACATTCTTACATCATAATATTTTTTCAAAAAATTATGATTTTTAGAACTCCTAGATCAGAAAAGCATCATCTGTTTTCATCTGCATTCATAAAAATATCAATTCATACCTATTACAATCAAATATTTCATTCTGGACTCATGGTGAGTCTGATAATACATTTCTTCTTTCAGTCATCTCCTAAAAATGAAGGACCTTTTCATGCAAAGTGTATCTGATTTCATGAATACGATGGTATGTCCGATTTTCAACAAAACCAAGTGAGGTGATTTCTTTTATTATTAATAATTCATAAAAAAAATTACAATACCTAAATATTATTATCATCCTTTTCAGATTTTTCATTATAAAAAAGGTAAAGGGTATTTTCTTTTCATTCTCAAGTTAAATTATATTTTTTATAAAGGATTTTTCTATCTAGGTAGAAATAATTTAATGATAATTAGATTGAATTAGGTATATTATCTTATCTTACCATCCAAACACATTTTTATGTATTAATAATTATTATTTTTTGTAAAAACAATTATGACCCCCATTTCATTTTTGTTAGTTAATTGATCTACGAAAGTGTTATAAATGATTTGATGATCACGATTCACCCATATATATGGTTAGTCATTATTTGACATTTGGGTCCATAATATCCTTCTAATGCATTCGACAATGCATTATATATCATAGATCAATATGGGATACAGATGGTTATACCATGTCCAATGTGTTATGTGATGTGCCTGGTAAGAAATATTATAATAAATTATAGGAAAGCCGATTAACATATCCCAATATGAGGTGAATGAAACTATGTTTTCCCTTGACATATGTTATGACTTATATGATTATGTTTGTGCCACACTCTTATGTTATTCCACATACCAATGTTGTGATCTTGTGAATAAGGTTTTTTAAATCATGTTCCCACTATCATATAAATCATGTCTTATGTTATGCTAAAATTGTTATACTTGGACTCAGGTTTCATGATCTATGATTATATAGAACTGTTTCACTTTTCTTTTTGATCATGTGCTTTGTGTATGCTCTTATACCCCCATGGATATCTTTTTATGAGATTAGATATTATATTTATATATATCATGTTTACCCATAATGAGTATCATAAATCAAAACTTTTATTATTTTCATTCCCTAAGTTATAAAAATAAGTATTATGTAGGATGATTCAAAAATTTAATCTGTGAGATGAGTTGATTTATGTGTGAAACCCAGGCCAAACACATATGTATTTTTTATTGGTATTACATATATATAGTTCGACATATACATTTTTTACATTACCATGATATTAACAATACTTTTTCTAAAGAAATATTAATGTCCTTAGATTATATATCAGATCAAAAGGATATAGTAATTCTAATATATAATCAGAATGATCAGATAATATGAAAATATTATTAAACATAAAAAAATGGTCTATATTCATATTTTTAACATGACACTTACGATGTATAGATATTTTGTGTTGGGTACTTATGAAAACTACTACTACTTTCAAGATTTGTTTTATATTTTAAATTCTTTTACATTCAAATTATGATTTTTTTCATATAAACATGTTTTGTCTTATCTTAAAAAAATATATTTTTTGTTGATATTTGTTATAGGTAATAATGAGTCGAAGTTGGATTACGGCACATCGAATGAGCAATGAATTTGAGGAAGGCGTTGATGCATTTTTGGAATTTGCAAAAAGAAATGTTCCAAGTAGTGACATTTTTTTCTGTCCATGCCTGAAATGTTTGAATATGAAGAAGTTGAAAAGTAGAGAGATAAAAAATCATATGATATGTCATGGTTTTAATCTGAGTTACAGCCCTTGAATTTGGCATGGTGAAACTGGATGGAATGTCACTGATGATGATGATTCGTAAGATGGTAAATCCGATGGAATGGAAGAAATGATTCGCGATATTGTAGCAGAACAAATTGAGAGAGAACCGACAGTTGCACGTCTATATGGTGATGCTGAAAAACCATTATATCCCGGTTGTACAGATTTTACGGTTCTGTCAGCGGTGTTAAGATTGATTAACCTAAAGGTGAAGCATGGATGGAGTGACAAATGTTTTACAGAGCTGCTACAATTGATGAAAGAACTTCTTCCAAAAGATAACGATCTTCCATATTCACATTGCAAAGCCAAGAAAATATTATGCCCGATGGGATTGGGATACAAGAAAATACATGCCTGTCCGAATGACTGCATTATATATAGTAAGGAATATGAATTTCTGTCAGAGTGTCCAAAATGTGGGACATCACGGTATAAGGTGAAAGAAAAATCACAGGGTGATGTAGATATTACAAAGCTCCCTTCAAAGGTATTTTGGTATCTTCCTATAATTAATCGTTTCAAACGTTTATTTTCTAATTCACATGATGCAAAATGGTTAAGATGGCATGCTGAAGAGCGGGTATGTGATGGAAAAATACTTCATCTAGCTGATTGTCCACAATGGAAGAAAATTGATGCGCAGTATTCTATATTTGGAAATGAAATAAGAAATCTCAGACTAGGGTTGTGCACAGATGGAATGAATCCATACCGAACACTCAGTAGCACACATAGTTCATGGCCTGTTTTATTGGTAATTTACAACCTCTCTCCTGAAGTTTGTATGAAGCACAAATATGTCATGTTGAGTACAATGATCTCTGGTCCAATGCAACCCGGTAATGATATTGATGTTTACTTGTCACCGTTGATTGATGATTTGAAACTGTTATGGGCTGATGGTATTAGGGTGTATGATTCTTATAAAATGGAATATTTTCAACTGCATGCAGTGCTTCTGTTCACTATAAATGACTTCCCAGCGTATGGAAATTTGTCTGGATACAGTGTTAAAGGGCATAAAGCATGTCCAATTTGCGAACAACAGACGTCCTATTGTCAATTGCATCATGGGAGGAAAACAGTGTACATGGGTCATCGAAAGTTTTTGCCTATGGAACACCCTTATAGAAGACTAAAAAAGGCATTTAATGGCTCACAAGAATTTGATACTACTCCAAAACCTTTATCCCATGATTTGTATTTTGAGAGGGTGAAAAACCTTGACGTGACATTGGGAAAGACACAGAAATCTGGTAATGATAGACATATTTGGAAGAAAAGGTCAATATTTTTTGAGCTACCATATTGGAGGTATCATGAAGTTAAACATAATATTGATGTCATGCACGTGGAGAAGAATATCTGTGATTCTTTGATTGGAACATTGTTAGATATTAAAGGAAAGACTAAAGATGGGTTGAATGCAAGATTAGTCTTACTATCAATGGGAATACATTTGGAGTTAGCTCCCACTCTTAAAGGAAGACGAACATTTCTTCCCCCGGCTTGTCATACATTATCGAAGAGGGAGAAAATTAGCTTCTGTCAGTGTCTTCATGATACCAAAGTGCCTCAAGGTTATTCTTCTAATGTAAAAAATTTTGTCTCAATGAAGGACTTGAAGTTGATAGGTATGAAATCACATGATTTTCACGTCATGATGTAACAAATTCTACCAGTTTCATTGCGTGGAATATTGCCCATTCGTGTAAGAAAGACTATAATGAAGTTGTGTTATTTTTTCAATTCAATTTGTAACAAGGCGATTGATGTGAGTGCTGTGAACATTTTGGAAAAGGATGCAATTTTAATACTTTGTCAATTGGAAATGTATTTTCCTCCAACATTTTTTGATATAATGGTGCATTTAATGATTCATCTGGTTCGAGAAATAAAGCTTTGTTGACCTGTATATCTCCGTTGTATGTATCCTTTTGAAAGGTATATGAAAATATTAAAGGGGTATGTTAAAAATCTATATCGACCTGAAGCCTCCATTATTGAAAAGTATATTTCTGAGGAGGTAGCAGAGTTTTGTACGAGCTACTTGGCTGCGGCGCAACACATAGGTTTGCCGCCATCTCGCCATGAACGAGTTAATAATGAGGGAAAGGGGATTCGCGGCTTGAAAGTCAAATCATTGTCAGCTGAACAGATGAAGAAGTTAGAATCATACATCTTGAAGAACATAGCTGATGCTCAACCATATATCACATTGCACATTAATGAGTTGAAACAATGTCATCCAAAGAAGAAAGAAATGTGGATTTTGAATGAGCACAACAAAACTTTTTTGTCATGGATTAAAAAGACTTTGCTTGGTAGATCAGATGTATCAGAGACATTAAAATGGATAGTGGGTGGTCCATGTTTAAATGTGATAACATGGTCTGGTTATGACATTAATGGTTATACATTTCATACAAAAGCTCAGGACAATAGAAGTGAAGTTCAGAATAGTGGTGTATTGGTGTTTGCAGAAGCAATGCATTTTTCGAGTGCTAAGGACAAAAACCCAATTTCTGCATCAAATGCATATTATGGAGTGATTGAAGACATATGGGAGGTTGATTACTTTAAAATTAAAGTTCCCATTTTTAACTATAAATGGTTTAACGGTAACAACAGTGTCAGACACGATGAATTTGGAATGACACTTGTTAATCTGAATAGATTGGAAGACACAGCTGATTCTTTTATAATGGCCACACATGCAAAACAAATTTTTTATGTAGTAGATCAATCAGATATACAGTGGGCTGTTGTTTTAAAAGGGAAAAAACAATATGTTGGTGAGGATGAACTTGATGAATATGCTGATTTATGTGAGATCCCTACTTCAATGGAAATATTAACAGAACATAATGACGATCATGTTGAAGACATAGTTTGTGTCATAAGGAACGATCACGAAGAAGGAATTTCTGAAAACAATCCATCTGTACATTCCTAAAATTACAGGTAACATATGTTTATTTCTTGTTTACATTTATTTTTTCCATAAATGTTAGATATTGTAAGTTTTTTATTTATTAAAACATGTTTTAAAATAAAATAAGTATATGTTATTGTTTGTTTTAAGTTTGTTTAGTTTACTTTATCATGTTTATTGTTGTACCCCTCTCTCTTGGATTTTAATGATCACAATCACTCTCATCGTGTTCTAACTTGTTTTCAAGTGTTTTGATGCTAGGAAAAAGGTTGCCTAGGAGTTGGCCCAAGAAGGCTGATAGTGGACTCTCTGAGTCTACCGGCCAACCGGTTCTTGCCCACCGGCCAGCCGGAGGACCCAGGCAGTAGGCTTGCCCACTGCCTGGTGACACCGGCCAACCGGTGGATGACCACCGGCCAGCCGGTGGTCTCTGGCAGAGGCATTTCTTTCTTCCAGAGCCACCGGTCAGCTGGTGTTAGCGCACCGGCCAGCCGGTGGTCTCTGGCAGAAGCATTGCTTTCTGCCAGAGCCACCGGTCAGCCGGTGTTAGCGCACCGGCCAGCCGGTATGGGCACCGGCCAACCGGTTCTTGCCCACCGGCCAGCCGGTGGACCACCATCCAGCTGGTGAGACACCACCAGCCGGCCGGTGTGCCCAGTCAGACTAGCCGTTGGGCTTTGACCAGACTTGTACTTTTGACCCCCAATGGCTCCGGAAGCCCTCCAATGGCCATATTGACCATCTTTGCCATCTTTACCATTGTTTAAAATGCTTACCATATTACCAATGTTTACTATTATGTAACCTAGTACACTTTTCTATTTTCGGATTACAGTAGTATTAAAATATTTGAATTTGTATATTTGTGAACTGACGTTTGTTTTTTTGATTTGAAGGATAATGACAGATCATTCAGATGATCAACCACATGATTCTGGGGGGGAGCATATTGCTGGTCATACCTATGGGGATGAACATTCACATGCTCCTATTACGACAAAGAGTTCAAAGGTTGGTAAACGTGGTTGCACACGTTTACCAAAATTATCACTTGCCCGTACGCAGGATCAGAGGATAGTAGTTGAGTTTGATGATGATGATATTCCTAGAGGTCCGAATGCCAAAGATTTTAAGAGTTTTGTTGCAACTCAGGCTAAGACCAAAGTAAGCATTCTGTATGATGATTAGAGAGGTGTGGATAAAGCGATTATCTCTCAGTTGTGGGAGACGATTTTGGTAAGATCTTTTGTCATTGTTTGACCATTATTTTAATGTTTCTAGTATATATAATATGTTTAACCTCTTCTTTATCAGATGACATTTGATATTCCTGACACTGGAGGAGTCAGGAAGAAATGCTTATCGGTGGCTGCCAGGAGATGGAGGGATTTCAAATCAACCCTCACATCTGATTTCATTTATGGTCATAGGAGTCATGACAATCCATGTCGTATATATCCTTTTATAGATGAAGACACATGGAGACAGTTTTTTGAAAGTAGAAAAAAAGAGTCATTTCTGGTAAGGGCAATGTAAACTTTTATATACTTTCTTATATAAATGATTTTATTAATGTTTTGTTAATGATTTCTTATTCTTAAATTACAGCAAACAAGGAAAGATCATCAGGAGATCCAATCAAAAAATGTATACCCTCATAGTTTATCTCGGGGAGGGTATACATTATTGGAAGAAAAAATGATAGCGGAAAAAGTTCAACAACTAAGATCTGAGTCTTCAAGCACTAGAGAGGTGGCCCCTCCATCCCCTCCATCTAGACATGAAAAATGGAAGAGAGATCGAAAGGGGAAAAAAGGGAAAAATCTTTCGGAAGAATCGAGAATTGTAGTTGATAGGATTGTAAGATATCTATTTAATTTATTTAAGTTAACTTTTTTTCTTCATATAAGTTTCAATCATTACAGAAATGTTCAATTAATTAATACAGGACTCTCTTGAGGAGCAAAGTTCAGAGGGGACATTTACAGCTACTGGGAGGGAAGATATTTTATTTGTAGCATTGGGAAGGCCCGAACATCCTGGTCGTGTAAGTGGATATCCGACAGGTGTATCGGTAAGAAAAGTGTTTCCACGTTCTTCAACTTCTAACATTGAGGGTGTTTATAAAAAAATAGAATCCTTGGAGGCTGAAGTTCAAAATATTAATGCGATGATGGAAGACAAGATTAGAGATTCAGTGCAGTCTATGTCTGTAGAAATGCAAAGACAATTTCAGACTGCAGCTCCCACTCCTCCACCTCCCCCTGCAGACCCCATTATTTATCCTCCACCTCCGCCAGTAGCTCCCACTCCCCCACCTCAGCCTGCGGACCCCATTTTTTATCCTACGCCTCCGCCGCAGCTTCCTACATATTGTGAGTTGTATGTTGATGATTATCAACATCATATAGTAGCATACAGGTTGGTATATTGTATAGGAGATACAGTTCATCATCAACAATTAGAGGTAGAGAATCAGAGGGTCACTGTACATGATATTATAGATAGATCAGCTAGGGTACCAATACCTACAGATGAGGTGGCGACAGTTGGACAGAGTATCTGCCATTTTTTAGTTTGGCCATCCAGACTTCTTCGACTCATTACCATAGAGGTATGAATGTTATATCTTTTATTTTATTTTTTTATTAAATTTGTTTTATCATTTGAAAACTACTATAATTCTCAATTTTTTTTCACAGGAATACTTCAAAGGTAAAGAAATACTGTATAGACAACAACAAAGACAACAGGCTATGACATCAGATACAGATTCCAGTGGTCTTGACAGATTGTCAAGATATTCACATTTGTTGTTGGTTTTTTATGAGTTTCCAATGGAATCTCATGTTTGTGGACGTGAAATAACTGTGGGGATTACAAAATCTGATATCATGGAGCTTGTTACTGGAGATAAGTTGGGCATCAACGTGGTGCAAATTTTTTCCATGTAAGTCTTAACACCTTTTCCCTGCGTTATATTTATTAAAAATGTATACTTATATATGTTTTGTATTAGGTATCTTTATAAAATTTGTGAGAGGAATGAACTGACAGAAGTATATGGATTCATGGACCCGCAATTGATTTCCCCTGAAGCATGTGCATTGACTGAGGAACAAATAATGGTTTATATTGCTGAAAGATTTGAAAAGAATAAAATCCAACAATATTGGATGATGCCTTTTTGTGAGAGGTATGAAACACATTTCTCTCAAAGAGTTAATTATCTTTTAACATAAAAAACCACTAACATTAAATTTACTTTTATCAGTAATCATTGGATGTTAGGGATTTTTTGCCCAAGGGAGAAAGCTCTTTATTGGATATGCTCTGTTCATGGTGATGTACGGGAAAGTTTTAAGAATATATTGGAAAATTAAGTTTCAATTTCTCAATAGTTTTATATATTATAAGGAATTTTAAATTTACCCCATTCGTATTATTTTCTAACAGTGCATGGGTCTACTTTCGAAAAAACACAAAGAAAAGAAATGCAAAGATCAAATATGTAAATGCGAAGGTAAATTTCCATTTATAATTTGTACTTTTTGATTTATTACATAAAAATAATATATTGAATTTACACTCATTCAAAACAGAAATGTCATGAACAATAAGGCCTCATCGAATGCGGATATTATATGTTAAGATTTATGTATGAAATAATAACAACTAGGACAGTTGTGAATTTTGACCTGGTACGATTTCCACTTAAAATTTGCCATCATATTTCAATTTGATTTATTCATTATACACGTTAACTATCTTCTTTTTCATTTGTAGCTTTTTGATGACCCTCAACCCTATACTGCTGAAGACATCAAACACGTACAAGTGGAGTGGTCAAATTATTTTACAGGTTTGATTGAATTTTAGTTGTTTGTAATGTAAAATGTAATTTTGAATATTGTCATTTTAATTGTGTATTTGGTAGTTGTTTAGGTTTGATTTAGTTTTTTTTAAGTTGACAGTGTAAGTATTGAATGTTATATAAGTGGATGTTTAATTTTTCTATACTTCTTATTTTGGTCTACTTTTGATGGTTCTTCTGGTATGGATTTGGGTCTGTGGGGGAGGGGTTCTAAGGGTGTGGGGGTGTGTTCAGTGGGGTTGGGGGTGTCCAGCGGTCTGGGAGGGCTGTCTGCTGGGGTGGGGGCAGTCCTGGGGGGTGGCAGGGATGTTCAGGGGTGTGAGAAGCCGGTCCAGGGGTGTGGGAGTGCTGTCCAGGGGTGGGGGGGTTGTCCAGGGGTGTGGTGGGGCTGTCAAGTGGGGTGAGGGGGTGAGGAGGTGCTGTTCAGGTGGGTGGGGGTTGTCGAGGGGTGTTTGGGGGTGTCCGGGGGTCGGGGGGTAGTCTAGGAGTGTGGTGGGAGCTCCAATGGGGTGGGGGAGGGTTGTCCAAGGGGTATTCGTGAGGGTGGGAGCTCCAAAGGGGTGGGGGAGGGCTGTCCAGGGGGTATACATGAGGGTGAGGGCTCCAACGGGGTGGGGGAGGGCTGTCCATGGGGTATAAATGAGGGTGGATGCTGTCTAGTGGGTATGTCTTATATGTTATCCATGTACATGCTTAATTTTGATATACTTCTGTTTTTGTGGTACGATTTCTTGATTTATTTTCTGGTTGATTCTGGTGGAGAGAAGATCGCTGCATTCTGCTTAAAAAAAATTGGGTTTATCACGTCGGTTATTTTAGAACCGACGTGATAAAGGGGCCTGGAGAATGGTTTATCACGTCGATTATTTTAGAACCGACGTGATAAAGGGCCTGGAGAATGGTTTATCACGTCAGTTATTGACTAACCGACGTGATAACCCCCCCCCCCCTCCGATTTATCACGTCGGTTATACAATAACCGACGTGATAAACCCCCCTCCCCCGGTTTTTCACGTCGGTTATTTATGAACCGACGTGATAAACCCCCCTCCCCCCGGTTTTTCACGTCGGTTTTATATGAACCGACGTGATAAACCACCCTCACCCCCAGTTTATCACGTCGGTTCTATATGAACCGACGTGATAAACCCCCTCGCCCCTGTTTATCACGTCGGTTGTTTAGGAACGGACGTGATAAACCATTGTCCAGGCAGTTTATCACGTCGGTTCTTCGATAACCGACGTGATAAACCATTCTCCAGGCCCCTTTATCACATCGGTTCCAAAATAACTGACGTTATAAACATCGCGATTTTATGTTTTTGACATCGGTTTTAAAATAACCGACGTGAAAACCCTTATTTATAACGTCGCACGTATTAACGTCGGCTAGAAACCGACGTAAAAAATTAAAAATAACCGACGTAAAAAACGTTTTCTGCACTAGTGTATATTTTTTTCATAAATGGTCTATTTAATAAAATACCAAAAATAAATTAAAATTACAAAATTTAAAACATTTTTATATAATAAACCACCACAAGATTTGGAAATAGTTTCACTAATAATAGGATTCACCTCCCTTGAATAAAAAATACTTTTAAAAAATGATAAATCGTGAATAATATCATCAGGTGGAGGAGGTTCAATGGTAGGGACTCGAGGAGGAAGCTTCATACCAACACTATGCGCAAGCCATCCCATATACTCTGGAATATGATCATATCTAAGATGTTGTTTCTCATGCTCCTCTTCCCTCTCTCTCTATATATGTAGTACCATCTCATCCATGGAATACAACTTGTACTTGTATTATGGAGTATACAACGACAACACCAATCAATGAGAACTCCTTGAGATATCCAATGTCATCACAAAAGTACAATAATAAGTTGTATGTGTCAACCGTGAACCAATAACAGTCACCCATCCATTCATGCCACTGTGTAATGTTTCTGGTATCCAATCCCCCCTTATAAAAACGTCACTCATCATAGCATCTACATCACTCTTAGTATGACTCTATCGTGAATGAGAATACATTGCCTTATACATTTCCATAAGATATAATTAGTAGTGTGATTTATAGTTAAAATAATATCAGTAAATTTTTAAAGAAAATTAGATTCCACAAGATGGAGTTTTCAGTTGCCAACAATATGTCATGTAAAAGTATAAGTGTATATATTCATATACACATCAAGCATAGAAATAGAGTGTTCAACAGTGTCACAAATAATATAAAAAATTACATTTAATTTATATATACATTAATGAAAAATATTACATCCCACATGTCATAGATTTATAAATAATGTACGACTCCCAACCCTAGTGACCACCATTAATCTATCCAGTTGTAATGCCCCAACCCCAGTTACCCAGAGTCGGTGCGTTATTACATAACATTGGCATGATCACAAAAGAACATGTCTCGAAAGAAGGATTAGTTTAGTTGCCTTAGAAACACTAGATACATTCATAAGTCTTACATTACTTCATAAAGTGAAAAACTAAAAAAACGTAGTCTCCATAGTCCACACTCATATCCCCTCAGACTATCCCTATAGGTCAGTCATAAAATAATTCTTCACATCCTGGGAAAAATAAAACATAGAAAGGGGTGAGCTCAGATGATCAGTAAGGATAACAATAAAGAAGATAATTTCATAAATAAGCATAAACATTTAAGGCAATGTATAACTTAAACAAATGCCTTTTAAACTTGAACTTCATCATAATAAGGAAAAAATGAAATTAAATAATACCATTAACCTATTCACATGGTTATTCTATTAGTCGAATTATCACACGCAATATCAAAAATCACTCTCATAATGATGGAATTCATAATGCCATACTATCATAACCACATATCAAGGACTTGTGCCAAGAGACTAGTTTGTCTCATGAGACCTACCAATGCATAGAGAAGCTATAACAGGCTCCACACATCACATACTAAGTCCAATGCATTCCTCATATGAACATGTTTAAACAGAACATAAACATTTATATTAAAATTAGCATACGAAATGTCAATAATTTCTCCATAAACCATTAATGGTATAAAAATAACACATCCACAGTCAAACATATCACAAAACATTCAATATAATATGAAATTTTTGTATCATAATAAATCAACTTCAAATAATCTTAAAATCCATCAACGAATGTTGACATAGATGAAATTAAAACTATTTGAGAGAAATATCTCTTTTTTTGAAATCATTTAAAAGTCACATAATTATAAAAGAAAACATTTACATTGAAAATATTCTTATAATATTTTAAGGGAAGCATCGACAATTTTATAATGGAATAGAATAGTCGCACCCGCTGTATAAGTTAAAAAAATATTCTTACCTTAATTCTATCAAAAATGTTAAATATGACCTTGTTTTGAAAATGACGGAGAGATTATATTATAAACATCTTATAAAAAGTCAAACAAGGGAATAAAATAATTTAACCCATAGTATATAAATTAGAAATAATGTTTTGAAATACATTTTTAAGAAACATGGATGTGGATGATAAAGAGGTCCCAGAAGATAATCACGTATAAACAACCTCAAATAATGAAGAGATTATGAAATAAACCTGTACCTTCTACTATTACTTGGTCGATGGTAGGTTAACCTCCTGTATAATGGTAAAATAATAATTATTAAATTATACTTGAATCATATACATTAATATGGTATCATATATGATCATTTAACATTGTTTTGTTAATAATATCTTTGTATTATCGTCGTTTCGGGTGTTAACAGATTTGTTTTCCATTATATTCTTTGAAATGTGAGTCATATTTGTTATGGATAGGATGTATATTATTCATATCCAGAATGATATCAAGTATTTAAACATTATTTTTAATTATATAATGAAAATTAGTCTTCAATGGATATGATGGGGAATGAATCTCATCGCGTTCATGGAGACGGTAATCTGTACGTACGCACGAGCGAAAATATCATCCTTTAGATATCAAAATAATATATAATAGGATGTTATATCATATATACATAACCATTAACAAGTTATATTTACTATTTACCTGAATTACAAATCATTATTATACCCATCCTAGTAATAATGTATTGAATAACAATTACACCATGACGTAGAGACGGTTGTCCGTACGTACGCACATATGGTGACATGTCATTCAATGGATGGATAGAATAATGCATATAGATGTACCATATTTATAATAACATCATATTATATATAATACAGTGAATTTATTATTTTAGAATGGAAATAACAAAGAATGAAGAAGTGGAAGAAGAAAAGAACATGAAAGTGGGTGGTGAAATTATTACCGCTTCTTCGGGTTCTTCCTTTTGATTTGATCAAATGGGAACCATAAGTTGGATTTATTGTCACGAACTGAATCGATCGCCACCACAAATGGCACCAAAACCAGCCCGTGACAAGGCACGAAGGGCGTTCCTGATCCCCACGGGCTGGCACAAGTGCCTGGGTATCATAAAATGAAAATTGGGAACGATTTACCCGAGTTTATAGACATAAAACAACAAAACAATCCAATGAAACAAATCTGGATTTTTCAAATCAAACAATCTTTTGCAAAAAATCAGAACTGAATTACATAGCTTAAAACAACTGAAAAATACTATACCAAAGGTACAAAACCAAATAAAGATAGCCCAAGAACCCTCATGGAAAGGGGAACCGCCCTCAAGCCACCTCCACAAGACTTCACCACCAAGGACCTACTAGAAACCCGAACCACTAGAACAAAAAAAACTGTACTCAACCTGAGACAACAAAAATAACCAAGTCTACTTACACACAAGGGTGTAAGTAGGGTGTGAGAAAATTCCCAGTAGGATACCACCACTAAGAGATTCCATGTTATAAACATTGAAAGACAAAAAGCATGCAAGTTTTCAAAAACATGAAAAGCAAGTTACAATTTCTAAAAGATACAACTTTGAATAAAAACAGTTTTCAAGTGGGATATCATTAAGAATCAACACTTTTAAAAATAATGTCAACACTACTGAATATTCCAGCCAACGATACCGTATGCCGATGGTAAGTACAAAGTAAATAATGAGCACAAGAAATAGGAAATAACCCCTAGGAACTAGCTCATTCTGGGTCCTAGGTACCTCGTATCTCGGTGAGAGTAACCATCACAATATATGTTCTCGTGCACGATCCACTAGTAGGGAACATAACCATAACCTAGTGGTCCCCAATCATCATCATCATATTTTAGTTAGAGTTGTAAGCGTCAATCTTGCTAAGTGAAACTGAGGCCAAACCCCACGGATTCACTAGCATACTAGTACACGTCCACCCACCTAGATACCCGAGTTTTCCCTTTGTGCACAAACAAGTTCAACAAGCCAAGAAATATAGTTTTCACATGAAAATATCACTTCCACCTCACACATTAACCATACATCCCCATGTACATCACAGAAGTCACAAATTCCGCATTTCATTGAAATTCATTTTGAAATAAAACTCACACCAAAATAGGCCACAACACTTTTTTTCATAACTTTCACAATCCAACACATCCTTTAACAATTTTATGAAGTCCCTAAAAATATGATAAACATCACATAACAGAACTATTCACATTTAAAATGGTTCATTTGAAAGTATAAACAATCCAAAACAGTTTTCCAATATGGTTTCACCTCTTACATAAATCATAAAAACCACACAAAACTTTCATAAAACAATTCTAAATAGTGTACCAATGCTTTTCAAATAAAACCCATTTCAAAACCATATTTCAAGGACAAAATAACATCAATACAAATTAAAAACAGAATTGGAAGACCCAAAAACATTTATTAAACAATCCCCATGTGTTATACAAACACCTCAAACAATAGTACAAAAGATCCACATGAAACCTACACGTTTTCAAAATAACTTTCAAGAAATACAATAATGTTTTACACCATAAACCCTTAAAAACCTCTTTAAGACCTTGTGGCACAACAATACCCCACAAATTCATAATTTTCATCCCAAACAAAATTTATTAAACAAAATTAATATGTTATAAAACAATCCCAAACAATACCCAAATGGTTTCACATGAAAACACCGAATTTTAAGCTAAAATGAAACTATAAAAACAAATAATTTACCAAATACAACATAAACAGTTCACGCACAACACACAGCATATTAGTAACATGAACAATAATAAATTCAAACAAACTAAATCATCTAGAAATGTTTACACAAGTAATCACCTACCTTTTATGACGAAACCCTCAAAACATGGTGTGAAACATCAACCGCACCACCGCCGCACCTCAAGGAAGATAAATTCAGACCTAGATCACGAAATTTGGCCACAAATACACCAAATAAAACCCTAGTATCCAACCCTAACTTCTGGAAATTTTAGAACATAATGAAAGAGGGAGGAATCCCTAAAGGAAAAGGAAGAAACCAAGAAGGAATCATTTACCCAAAACAATCCGGAATAAAACGACCCAACATCGACCAGAATCTGATTTTTAAAACAGATAAAAATTTAATGGAGTTTCGAACAATAATGATGAAGTCATGTAGGAACTGGAATGGGGGGAAAATAATAAAAATTGAAGGAGTTATGAAAGGATCAATTTACCTCCTCAAATCTGGGTGATTTGTGCAATCCAATGAACTTTCTCCAAATTTCACGATGCAACCGAGCTCAAAATATGGGGAGGAGAGTTTGGGGGCGCGCCTTAGGTACGTGGGCTCGTGGGAGAGTTGGAATCACTGAAAAACGCAAATAGTGAAGGACATATAAAAAAATTTAAACTTATTTTTAATGCAGGAAATGGGCTTTCGGGCAGGCCCAATATCTTAAATAAAAACCCATATCCACCATGATTATGGATTCCTAAATGGTCCAAATTAATATTTTGGTGTTAATATGTCAGGGGATGACAATTAGGAATTGAAATGGATGAAATTTTTTGAAAAATAAAGATGTTATAAAGGAATCAAAATTAATTTTTAAATCTGGAATTGGGCTCACTGTTTGGCACAATTCATAAAAACTCTCCCATTCCTCCATAAATGCTTGGGAAACCCTCAAAACAAAGCATGAATGGAAATTAAATGGAATTTAACTTTAAAATAAGTCATTTATGTGAAAATTCTCCCCACCATGAAAACATTCCACCCCGTAAAGTCAGATCAAGGACAAAGCAACAACCAATCCCAAGTAAGAAACCAAGAGGTACTCCTTTGCCAGGTTTCTCCCCCAAAGGCCAAAACACCTCCAGTGATCAATGAAGGAAGGAATACTCTCACAAACCAAACATACACCACATTCATGAAACAATCAATCACGTTAAGGCTTTATCCCAAATGAAAACTTTTCAAACAGAAACTGAACAATACTCAATCAATTTATCCAAATAAACAACAACATCGAACAAGGTTACACTTACCCTAATATAACTAAACCACTGGGAACCCTCCAATATCAATGTTTACCCAAGGAAGATGTAAGTAGTTAGATATCTCCAAATGATATTACCTACTTCCCAGACAATACCAAGGAAAAACATGAGTTACTCATATGAAGAGACACAAATGGGCTCCCCACCATAAGAGACTACTTAAATTATTTTTCCCGAGACAGAATCAAGACACTAAATGGGGAAAGCCCAAACAGACTCCCTAGTACAAGGGGTATACATCCATTAGAAATTTACAAAATAATATGCATGATACCCATGGTGGGTCTTCCCACTACAAGAAACAACCATCTTAACCGACCAGCGTGAGTTGACATGAAAAGACCCCAAAATTAAGGAGTTGGGACGGTCGCACGGCTAGTCTGCACAGTTTGGAAAACTGTACGATACTATGTGGATCCTTATATATACATGGTTATTTTTTTGTTCATGGTTAGAACTAACCATGTGAAAACCGTGTGCTCAATTTGTCTAGCCAAATCTCCAACCATTCTCCAAAGATTCAATGGAAACCAAAGGGGGAGGGAATAACATTTTGTGATGACATGGGTACAAGACCCTCCACCTATTTCCACTGAATGGGAACAACAGAAGAAATATGATGACACCATAGGTTTAAACTCTTTATAACTTTCATACTGAGGATAAGACTTTGTAAAATGGTTTAAATGACACTAGGGTTTCCCCTGACTACGCGCCAGCTTCTCTCCGGGACCTATGGCTAGAGCTCAAAATATTGAAGCATCTTCGGCCTCACAGTTAGGTTGTGGAAACCCCTATATGGATCTTCTTTTTTCGATGCCACAAACAACATCACCGCATACCCTGATGGGTTCATCAAGACATAACACACTCCATAACTCACTTTAACAAAACCAGACATTTCACTGAAACAAGGGATCAGAAGAAGTACACACATCGCACCTTATTTCTTTTGGTGAGAAACAACAGAAGGACAGGACACGTATAAACACCTTCCTCTAAGATAGAGTATTTGATGTTTTTCCCAAGGGATACATACTCCCAACATAATAGAGAACCTATGAGGATTGTGTGACCTTCACCCTTACAGTCAAAAGAGCACACAACATCACAATGTGTCACCGAACATGACCCTTGCGATTGATAGAAACAATACATGGAGCAGGACCATATTCCAAGTCCCTAAACAACAAAAAATTCCAAAAAGTGGACACAATATCCTATCAGGACCAAAATCTCAAAATTTGTGGTTTAATAATAACTCTTGCTTCAAGGAAACTATGAAGAACCCAGAGGCCCACTTAGACACCATCATGACACTCATCCACACTAAAAACTAAAGAACACTTCCACCTTCGATGAATCAGGAAACTTAAGAAACCAAGGTCTCTTTCAACCTTTCAAAAGCACTATACCACTACAAGAGGATCCACAAATTAGCAAAATTAATGGGTGTAGACTCAATAAAAAAATGTTCGATAAAATATTCCTTATATTGATCAACTGGATGATTTTCCAATGGAGAAACAATACGGGTTGCACTTTAGTTGTGCATTAACCATTAATGGGGGCATACCTTATCCAATGAGAGAACCCAAGGACCAAACCAAGCTGGTCCATTGGTCAAAACATTCCACAAACCAGATCCAAACACATGAAGGGAACCATCATAAAGGCATCCCAATTTTTTTTCAAAAGAGACCACTAACCGTCCCTACAACACAGCTTACCGACCAAACACAAACCCAAAACACAGTTCAAACAGAAGGGGTTCTTGAACTCAAAACATCCCAAAACATCAACATTTTCAAAAACCCATAATACAGACCATACCAAACTATTCATCAAGACATCATGTTTTTATTTGAAACAAATTCTTTGAAAACAAATGGTTTAGCAGTAATCGTATCCACCAATGGTACCCCATGGGCCTCACACATGCATGTTTTCGTGCCACACCAGGAACCCTCCTCATATCAGTCCCGAAACTCATCCAGTCATTCCATAAACCATCCATCATCCCATATAACCCCATGCATGTGGTCACACATGGAAATACCAAAGGTTAAAACAAATATTCTTTCCACTTTTCCAAACCAAAACGGTCAACCAACCCAAACCTTTTCTCAAAACTGCTAACAATGAGATCAAAATCCCAATACACATCTTACAAAACATTTCATAAGGACACAAACATTTAAAAAAGAACTCACTTTCAAGTTATTCACATCAATTTCAAAACATCTCATCCCATTAAAACACCCTTTAATTGTATAGAAAACTATATTGGAAACACTTTTGAAAACCAACTTCAATATGGTTCCGGCTTTCAAAAGAGGTGTAAGCATACTATTTTCCATTTCAAAACAATTCTGAAAATTCAGTTCCACCATTTCATAAATCAAAATATCCCATATTTATTTGAAAATTATTTCACAAAAACTTTAAACTTCTTAAAACCAAGTCACTTTAAAACCAAAGTTCCATGATTTCAAAACAAAAGCACAAAACAATATGAGAGGAAACTAGTTTGAGTGGGTGACTTGGAAATATGTTTGGCAGCCATATTCCAATCACTTCACCATCACAGAGAGTGTTCTAGGGAATATCCCTGGCTCCACATGGCTTTCCAGACCCTGCGATCTCACTGAGACCATTAACCCAACTCTCTTTTCATTTCCCCTAACCATCATCAGACCAAGAAAACAAAAAGACATAGATAAATCCCAACTTCCCCTGACAACTTGAATCCCATCATGAGGTGTGGTGATCAGCCACACTACTCTTAAAAAAATTCCAATTCCCAAAAATCATAAATCCAGACTATCCTGACTGTTCCCCAAATAACATGACCCAAAGAGAGTGGAACTCCTCTGATACCATTTTGTCACGAACCAAATTGATCACCACCAAAAATTGCACCAAACCCAGGTCGTGAAAAGGATCGACGGGCGTTCCCGATCCCCCTGGGATAGCACAAGTGCCTGGGTATCATAAAATGAAAATTGGGAATGATTTACCCGAGTTTATAAACATAAAACAATAAAAGAATCCAAGGAAACAAATCTGGATTTTTCAAACCAAACAATCTTTTTAAAAAATTCAGAACTGAATTACATAGCTTAAAACAACTCAAAAAGACTATAAAAAGGTAAAAACACAAATAAGGATAGCCCATGAACCCTCATGGCAAGGGGCACCGCCCTCAAGCCACCTCCACAAGACTTCACAACCAAGGACCTACTAGAAAACCGAACCACTGGAACAAAAAAACTGTACTCAACCTGCGACAACAAAAATAACCAAGTCTACTTACACCCAAGGGTGTAGGTAGGGTGTGAGACAATTCCCAGTAGGATACCACCACTAAGAGATTCCATGTGATAAACATTTAAAGCTGAAAAGCATGCAAGTTTTCAAAAACATGAAAAGCTAGTTACAATTTCTAAAAGATGCATCTTTGAATAAAAATAGTTTTCAAGTGGGCTATCATTAAGAATCAACACTTTTAAAAATAATTTCAACACTACTGAATTTTCCAGCCAACTATACCGTATGACGACGGTATGTACGAAGTAAATAATGAGCACAAGAAATAGAAAATAACCCCTAGGCACTAGCACATTCTGGGTCCAAGGTACCTCGTATCTCGGTGATAGTAACCATCACAATATACGTTCTTGTGCACAAGCCACTAGTAGGGAACATACCCATAACCTAGTGGTCCCCAATAATCATCATCATAGTTTAGTTAGTGTTGTAAGAGTCAATCTTGCTAAGTGAAACTGAGGCCAAACCCCACGGATTCACTAGCATTCTAGTACACGTCCACCCACCTAGATACCCGGGTTTTCCCTTTGTGCTCAAACAAGTTCAACAAGCCAAGAAATATAGTTTTCACATTAAAATATCACTTCCACCTCACACATTAACCAAACAGCCCCATGTACATCACACAAGTCACAAATTCTGCATTTCAATAAAATTCATTTTGAAATCAAACTCACACCAAAATAGGCCACAACACTTTTTTTCATAACTTTCACAATCCAACACATCCTTTAACAATTTTACGAAGTCCCTAAAAATATGATAAAAATCACATAACAAAACTATACACATTTATAATGGTTCATTTGAAAGTATAAACAATCCAAAATAGTTTTCCAATATGGTTTCACCTCTTACATAAATCATTAAACCACTCAAAACTTTCATTAAACAATTCTAAATATTGTACCAAAGCTTTTCAAATAAAACCCATTTCAAAACCATATTTCAAGGACAAAATCACATCAATACAAATTCAAAACAGAGTTGGAAGACCCAAAAACACTTATTAAACAACCCCCATGTGTTATACAAACACCTCAAACAATAGTACAAATGATCCTCATGAAACACACACGTTTTCAAAATCACATTCAAGAAGTACAATAAAATTTTACACCTTAAACCCTTAAAAAAACCACTTTAAGACCTAGTGTCACACCAATACCCCAAAAAATCATAATTTTCATCAAAAACCAGATTTATTAAACAAAATTCATATGTTATAAAACAATCCCAAACAATACCCAAATGGTTGCACATGAAAACACCGAATTTTAAGCTAAAATGAAACTATAAAAACAAATGATTTACCAAATCCAACATAAACAGTTCACGCACCACACACAGCATATTAGGAACATGAATAATAAGTAATTCAAGCAAACTAACTCATCTAGAAATGTTTACACATGGAATCACCTACCTTTTATGACGAAACCCTCAAATCATGGTGCGAAACATCAACCGCACCACCGCCGCACCTCAAGGAAGATAAATTCAGACCTAGATCACAAACTTTGGCAAAAAATACACCAAATGAAACCCTAGGATATAACCCTAACTTCTGGAAATTTTAGAACATAATGAATGAGGGAGGAAACACTAAAGGAAAAGGAAGAAACCAAGAAGGAATCACTTACCGAAAACAATCCTGAAGAAAACGACCCAAAATTGACAAGACTCTGATTTTTTAAAAAAGATAAAAATTTAATGGAGTGTCGAACATTAATGGCGAGGTCATGTAGGAACTGGAATGGGGGGAAATAATTTAAATTGATGGAGTTATTAAAGGATCAATTTACCTCCTCAAATCTGGGCGATTTGTGCAATCTAGAGAAATTTCTCCCAATTTCGCGATGAAACCGAGCTCAAAATAGGGGGAGGAGAGTTTGGGGGCGCGCCTTAGATATGTGGGCTTGAGGGAGAGTTAGAATCATCGAAAAAATGAATATAGTGATGTAATTAGAACTTATTTTTAATGAAGGAAATGGTCTTTCGGGCAGGCCCAATATCTTAAATAAAAACCCATATCCACCATGATTATGGATTCCTAAATGGTCCAAATTAATATTGTGGTGTTAATATGTCAGGGGATGACAATTAGGAATCAGAATGGATGAAAAATGTTGAAAATGAAGAAGTTATAAAGGAATCAAAATTAATTTTTAAATTTGGAATTGGGCTCTCGGTTTGGCCCAATTCATAAAAACTCACCAATTCCTCTATAAATGCTTCGGAAACCCTCAAAACAAAGCATGAATGGAAATTAGATTGAATTTAACATTAAAATAAGTCATGTATGTGACATTTATGACTAATGGAATGCCTCTAGGATGAAGTGAGGGATGTTTAGAGGATATTTGTGCAGGGGTTGTCTGAGCCAAAAGGCTTCGACGGTGTGAATTAGAGAGAAGGGGGAGTGCCCTTTTATAAGAGGGGTGATGGTCACCTTAGGAAAAGATAGAAATATTATTTTATAATAATATCATTTTCGGTTTTAATGGATCCAAAATGGATTATTTAATGGATAAGGTTGGGATGGGTCGAAAACAACTCATCCAATAGGGTTTTGATAGGTTTGGGTCACTATATTAACCTTCACTTTTATATTTAACTCCTAGTTAAATAGTTTGACATTTACCATCTCTCTTTGTATTTTTATATTATATGGTTAATAAACTTACTATATACATCCATGCGAACCCCAAGTGGTTCATAAATGATACACCTATCATTATATAAGTTTTTTGGCCGATCCTTAGATTTCTATAAATAGAATATCAATAAATAATATAATATTTGTTTTTCAAAACTCTTTTATGTCAATTTTGACACTATTTGGAATTTTGTTTTTTCTAAATTCATAACTACATTATTACTTCGAAAAAAATTCATCTAACCAACCCTAATATGACATATTAACCTAAAAAATTTGTGGAATTCATAAAAAGTCTCAAATTACATTTATTTGGATATCTATAATATCACTTATTTTAATATTTCATTAATTTGGTAATTACTGCATCACCATTGTGTCATAAAATAAATTAAATTATTTAATGACTAAAAATTATAAATAAAATACAATTATGTAGGAAATATTTTCACATTTCTAAAAAATATTTATAATCCAATTTATCTTATGTATAACCCCATATTAAAAATGTTTTAGTTATTAAACTTTGATTTTAACTCTTTTAACTCTTCTCTGAATTAAATAATAATAAATGTCCTAATCTAATCCAAGTGGAGCAAAGAAGTTCATATTTTATTCCAAATGTTGTTTTTGGTCGAATTATACTTAGACAATAGAATTAGGACATGTGTTACGGAAATTAAAATATCATTTTTACCCTTAATTACCTAATTTACTTTTAACTGTGGTAAAGAAAAGTAAAAAGTTACTATTCACAGAAAAAATTATCTTATTGAACCACATAATACTCCTTGATGTTAACTATGTCTCTCATATTTTTTAAATTCCACTCACAGAAGCGGTAAAAATTAGTTTTATGTGAATTTTCAAATTCTCCTAGGAGATGGGTAAAAGGCGGTGAAAAGTTCAATAAAAATTTTAAATATCTAAAATTATTATAAACTGACTCCATTGAATTATAATGAACATATATAGGTATTATGTATCTATTTTTACCTAAAATAAAATTAAATAAAATAAATAATTATTTAAATAAAAATTTGGTTTTAAACTATAACTTAGTGTTTTTCACTATTCATAAAAAATTATACGTTTTCAAAAAAATACCAAAACATTACCTTAGGAAAATTTCGATATTTCGAATACGAAATAGATGTCTATTTTACCAAATTCAAAACATTGATTTTTCATTTATTAATTTAAAATTAATTCTCGTTGTCAAAACCAAACGGCGTATTTTTAAGATATAATAGCTATCAAAAGATTGACACTTGTTTATATCCCATTTCAAAGTTAAATTACTTAAAATGAATAGAATTTGATTAAATGGTAAAAATATAATATATTTATACTTCCACATTATAAATTATTTTTATTAAAAAAGTTGTTTTCAGTTAAAATATAGTATTTTCACAATTCACCCAAATATGAATGTTATTAGAAAAACAAAAAAAAATTATTGAAACTAAATTCTTATGTCCTCATTCTAATGAAGATTTTTATTTTTTCAAATTTAATATACAAATGTTTCTAATATTTGATTTAAAAGGGTTCACCATTAAAAGACCTTAAAAGTGCATTTTTTTAAAAAAATACTTCGTTTATCTGAAAAATGAATTTGTTCTTACATTAAGGATAAAAAACTTAAAGGATGGATTCTAAAATTATAAGGATTATATAATGTTCAAAATTCAGTTAATACTATTCATAACCGCTTTTTAATGTCTAGTTTGGTAAGTCGTAGTGTGCTTGAACTCGTTGTTTCATGTGGTATATGTTATTAAATTACTTTGAAGAAATAATGTACTATGAAATCATGGGGTGTTACAGTCTTCCCTCCTTCAATAAATTGCGTCCTCGCAATTTAAATTTTTATTTTAAAATAAAAGGTTGAAAATAGAAAATACCTTTGTGGGAAACCCCACATCGGAAATTGGGTTTATAAAATTTAGTCTTAATAAGAGGAAAGAAGGAATCAAAAAGTCACTACAAAATTGTGGTCTCGATTAGGATAACATTGGTGGAAATTAGAGACACATAACTGGATGAAAAATGTAAATAATTATAGGGAGTGATTGAGGTCATCAATCAAAAACAATAATAGAATTGTGGGCCTCAAAGCCACCAATCTATGATGATTTAAAATACCAACGGTTCAACAAAATGTAAGGCATTTGGATAACACAATTTTTGGTTTTAATATCCCTTCCCTAAAGATTAATAATTAATTTATCCATAAAATAAGGGGGGATATATATATATATATATATATATATATCTGTGTGTGTGTGTGTGTGATTCACAAGTAGAGTTTCATCCCTCAACTGATTCCTACCACAAACTCATCTTTCACTCTAAAAGATTTAAAAAAATATTCTATTTATCATAATCGTATAGGGTTCCAAAAAAAATAATTTATAATTAATCTACCATCCCCTTTAGAAAAACTCATTATTAAATCTAGGAAATCACGTCGGTCAGTGGAAGGTGATACACCCTTGTCGCCCTTCGGTTGTGTGTTCATGTCTCACGGCATTGTCGGACGCGACGGGTTGCCGCCCGACCTCTGGGTTGTCCTTTTTATTGAAATTCAAAAATAATCTCAAACAAGACATATTCAAAATACTTCTGTCCAAACTCATAGTCCAAGATTTATAAGGTAGGTAAACACAATGAAGATCCTTTTTTCCACGTTGTAACATGTGAACACCTTAATCATGTATTCATTTAAAAAACTGCTACATCCTAAATTACCATAACACCTTATTGATTACATTCATGCACCCTTATTTTTTATAGCATACTAGATATACTCATTCTATCCATAAAAATTTTAAACTCAAACAATGATGGAATACACAAATCATTAATCATTTTCAATGTAGTCAAGAATATCTAATATTATTTATCCAAATAAAACATGTATGGATCCAAAATCACTACCTCAGTACCAGAACCATATTATGAATTATCATTCCCTCAAACGTATATTTTCCAAAAATTTAACCTGATATTGAGTCGCATTTCTTGGTTCCACAGAATATCAAGTCCTTAATGAAATAGTATTGTTGTACAATCCTTATATACTCCATAATTATTATAACCAGTACGTAGTTTATAGAACACTCAAGTTAAATAATTCATTAATAACAACATAAGAACTCTAGTCATTCCTCCTCATCTGTGGTAGTATCATAACATGATTATTATCCAATAGCATCATTTGGGGCATACTCTGATGATTTAGACATTGGTTTGTGTAGTGTCCCAACTCCTTGCAGATGAAGCATTGTACATTTGAAACCTTTTTCATACCCTTACTGTCACGTACATGGTGTCCTTTTTCTCCACACATATAAAAAATTCCCATTCCCTTAAGGAAAGTTGCAGGGTGTTTCTTCCCACAGTAATCACATATATGAAAATTAATCTTGTCCCTCTTCCCTTTATCCACCTTTCTCTCTTCCATAATTTTATTCTCTTACTTACATTCAAATCCATAGGACTCGAAGAATTCGTTACTTATCTTACGAACACATGATACTATTTTTTCATATGTTGAGAATACATGGGAGACAATTTCCCTACTAATGGTTTTCTTAATACCATGAAAGATATGATCCTTCTTACTCTTTAGATCATACGTATTTATGGTGTTCATATTCCTTCTACTGCGCGCCGTTTCTATACAATGGCATACACTAGGTCAGTTTATGAATTAAAATGAATAATTCCATACTTGTAAAATACCTAACATAGATTGAACAGCTTATGGATATAATCCGTAATCATAAAAATGTTTTCTTTGAAGAAGAATATACTCATAAACCCTTCATAATGGTGTGTAAAGAAAATGAGAATTATCCTAAGCATATCCCCTGGGAGTGTCGTAACCAAGAGTGCAACAAGGCCCGTTGTCGTGAAAAAGTTCTAATTCGAGTCTTGCTCAAAGCTGTGTTTTCGAGTTTTACCCCTATTTATATCTGTACCAGAGCTGCCTCTACCTACTTGTATCCAGACAGGGATTTATTGCTCGGAAAACTCACAAAATCTCTACAATACCAAAATTCTAGGAACTTCTTCTATACTAATCCACAAAGTCCATCTTATGTCTATGTTCTCTAATCAGAGTTTATCTAAATCTAGGTTCCAAGTTTAGCACTAAATTTCCTCTGATACCAGCTATAACTCCCTAACCCAAGTTATCCAGATTCGATGCATTGTTACATAACATTGGAATGATCAAAAAATATCATGTCTTGAAATACAAATCAGTTTAGTAGCCTTGGAAACACTAGATACATTCATAAATCTTAAATTACATCATAAAGTGAAAAACTACAACAACATAGTCTCCATAGTCCACACTCATATCCCCTCAGACTATCTCGACAGTTCAGTCATAAAATACTTCTTCACATCCTGGTAAAAATAAAACATAGAAAGGGGTGAGCTCAGATGCTGAGTAAGGATAACAATAAAGCAGAAACTTTCATAAATAAGCATAAACATTTATGGAAATGTATAACTGAAACAAAATCCTTTTAAACATGAAATTCAGAATAATATGGAAAAAAATGAAATGAAATAACTCCATTAACTTATTCTCATGGATATTTTACTAGTTGAATAATCACATTCAATATCAATAACCACATTCATAATGATGGAATGCATAATGCTAGACTATCATAACCATATACTCAAGGCCTTTTACTAAGAATACAAATAGTATTTTCTCAAGGCCTTGTTCCAAGACCCTATTTTTTCTCATGAAATCTACCGATGCATCGAGTATTTATAGCAGGCTCCACCCATCCCTTACTAAGTCCAATGCATTCCTCATATGAACTGGTATAAATATAACATAAACATTCATATTAAAAATAGCATAAAAAATGTCAATAAATTCTCCTTAAACAATTAATTGTATAAAAATACCAAATCCACATTCAAACATATCATAAATCCTTCAATATAATATGGAAGTTTTTTATCATAATAAATCAACTTCAAATAAGCTTAAAATCCATCAAAGGGTGTTGACATAGATGAAATGAAAACTATTTGAGAGAAATATCTCATTTTTTGAAATCATATAAATGTCACATAATTATAAACAAATAAATTTACTTTGAAAATATTCTTATAAGCTTGTAATGGAAGCTTCGGCGATCTTATAGTAGCGGAAAATAGCTTCACCCTCCGTATAAGTCAAAAACACATTTTTACCTTAATTCTGTCGAAAAGGTTAAAAAGGACCTTGTTCGGAAAACGACGAAAAGATTCCATTATAAACATCTTATAAAAAGTAATACAAGGGTATAAATTAATTTAACCCATAGTCTATAAAATAGTAAAAATGTTTTGAAATACATTTTTAAGAAACATGGATGTGGATGATAAAGCGGTCTGAGTAGATAATTACGTATAAACAACCTCGGATAATGAAGAGATTGTAAAATAAACCCTTAACTTGTACATTTCCTTTGTCAATGGTGGGTTAAACTCCTATAAAATGGTTAAATAATTGTTATTAAATTATAAAATAATCATATACTTTAATATGATATCGTATATGATCTTTTAACATTGTTTTGTTAATAATATCTTAGTATTACCATCATTTTTGGTGTTAACGGATTTGTTTTCCTTCATATTAATTATTATGTGAGTCATATTTGTTATGGATGGGATATATAGTATTCATATCCAGAATTATATCATGCATTTAAACATTATTTTTAATCATCTAATGAAAATTATTCTTGAATGGATACGATGGGGAATGAATCTCATCACGTTCGTGGAGACGGTAATCCGTACGTACGCACAAGTGACAATATCATTATTTTGATATTAAAATAATATATAATTGGATTATATATCAAATATACATAATAATTATCATGTTATATTTATTATATAAATGAATTAGACATCATTATTATAGCCATCCAAATAATATTGTATTGAATAACAATTACACCACGACGTGGAGATGGTAGTCCGTACGTACGCACGTATGGTGACATGTCATTCAAAAGATGGATAGAATAATGAATATGGATGTACCATATTTATAATAAAATCACAGTATATAGAATATAATGGAGTTATTATTTTAGAATAGAAATAACAAAGATAGAAGAAGTGGAAGAAGAAAAAAACTTGAAAGAGGGTGGTGAAATTATTACCTCTTCTTCTGGTTCTTCCTTTTGATTTTACCAAAAGTTCCCTTTATGTTGGATTTAGGACTAAAGAAAGTTCTCTAGTATTAAGTGAGGGAAGTTGAGAGGATATTTTTCCGGGGTTTGTCTGTGCCAAAAAGCTTTGAAGGTTTGAATTAGAGAGAAGGGGGAGTGCCATTTTATAAGTGGGGTGAGGGGCACCTCAGGAAAAGATACAAATATTATTTTATAATAAACTCATTTTCGGTTTCTATGGTCTCTAAAATGTATTATATAAAGTATAAGGTGGGTATGGGTCTAAAATCAATCAACCAATAGGTTTTTGATAGGATTGGGTCACTATATTAACCTTATCTTTTAGATTTAACTCTTAGTTAAATAGTTTGACATTCACCTTATCTCTTTGTATTTATATATTATATGGTTAATAAACATACTATATACTTACAAAATAACCCCAAGTGTTTCATTAGTGATACAACTATCATTATATAAGTCTTTTGGCCGAACCATAGTTTTTTAGAAATACAATTTCAATTAATAAAATAATATTTTTTTAAAAAACTATTTTATGTGAATTTTGACACTATTTGGTATTTAGTTTTTTTAAACGAATAGAAGCATTATTACTATAAAAAAATTCATATAACCAACCCTAATATGTAATATTAGCCTAGATAATTAGTGTAATTCATAAAAAGTCTAAAATTACATTTATTAGGATATTTATAATATCAATTATTTTAATATTTCATTAATTAGGTAATTACTACATCACCATTGTGTCAAAAATAAATTAAATTATTTAATGTATAAAAATTATAAATAAAATACCATTATTTATGAAATCTTTTTAGATTTATAATGAATGTTTATAATCGAATTTATCTTATGTATTACCCTATATTAAAAATGTTTTAGTTATTAAACTTTGATTTTAACTCTTTTAACTCTTCTTTGAATTAAATAATAATAAATGTCCTAATATAATCCAAGTGGACAAAAGAGGATCATATTTTATTCCTAATTTTGTTTTTGGTCGAATTATACTTATCCAATAGAATTGGGATATGTTTTAGGGTAATAATAATATCATTTTAACCCTTAATTACCCTATTTACTTTTAATCGTGGTAAATAAAAGTAAAACGTTACTATTCACCGAAAAAAATTTATCTTATTGAACCACATTTTACTCCTTGATATTAACCGTGTCTCTCGGATTTTCAAAATTCCCCTCACAAAAGATGTAAAATTATGTTTTATTTAAATTTTCAGATTCTTCTAGAAGATGGGTATAAGACGGTGAAAAGTTCAGTAAACTTTTTATATATCTAAAATTATTATAAACTGACTCCAATTAATTAAATTGAACTTATATAGGTATTATGTATCTATTTTGAGAAAAAATAAATTTAAATAAAATAAATAATTATTTAAATATAAATCCGGTTTTAAACTATAACTCAGTTTTTTCACTATTCATCAAAAATTGAACGTTTTTATAAAAATACCAAAACTTTACCCGTGGATAATTTTGATATTACGAATCCTAAAATGATGAATGTTTTACCAAATTAAAAACATATATGTTTCATTTATTAATTTAAAATTAATTCCCGTTCTCAAAACCAAATGGCATATTTTTAAGAAATAATAACTATCAAAAGATTGACAGTAGTTTATATCCAATTTCAAAGTAAAATTACTTAAAACGACCAAAATTGGATTAAATGGTAAAAATATAATCTATTTATACTTCCAAAACATTAAAATTTAAAATTTATCACTTTACATTATTTTGATTAAAAAAGTTTTTTTCAGTTAAAATATTGTATTTCACTATTCAGTCAAATGTAAAAGTAATCAGAAAAACACCAAAAATTTATTGAAAATAAATTATTCTATCCTGATCCCAAAGAAGATGGTTATTTTGTCCAATTGAACATATAAAAGTTTTCAATATTTGATTTAAAAGGGTTCACCGTTAAAAGGTGGTAAAAGTGCATTTTTTTTGAAAAATACGTCTTTTATCTAAAAAATTAATATGTTCTTACATTATGTATAAAAACTCATAATATGGATTCTAAAATTATAAGGATTATATAAAGTTCAAAATCCAGTTAATACTAATCATGACTGCTTTTTAATGGCTAGTTTGGTAAGTCTTTGTGCGTTTGAACTCGGTGTTGCGTGTAGTGCAAGTTATTGAATTACTTTGATTAATTAATGTACTATGAAATCATGGGGTGTTACAACAATGACATGATCATTTTACATTGCCATATAAATATTTAACTCTATAATGTTGGGATATTCAACTAGAGATATGATTATAAAACAAATAGTTTATATTTAAGGACATACAACCCATTGAAAATGTAGTTACTATATGATGTCAATGTGTACTGAATGTAAAATGACCAGCTCGATGAGTTACATCTTGGCTGCCCCTGGTCTACATACCTAATGACAAATTTGGACATTGTTCGCACACATTGGTCACTTCCCATCACCTCATGACTGTAAATTCTATTATTTAAATATTTTTAATATATTATAATATTTTTTTTACTTTATAATGAATTATACATAAAATTACAAGATATATGTGGTAATAATAAATAATTTCCACTAATTACCTCTAATTTTTTGTAAAACTTTTTATAATGTAATAATATAAAATATATTAAACTAAAAGCTGTAAATCATATACTTTTCAATATTCAGGTGATAAAAACATTTTCTTCCAACCATGTAAAAAATTTCCGCTGTACAACACAAAAACAATTGAGGACCTATTTCATTTTGACTGAAAATTTTTCATTGTTCATCACCTAAAAATTGATGACCTATTTCATATTCAATTTTCTAGTAATTTATATTAAAAATAAAATTATCCCCAATTTCCACTAATTATTACTATGTAACACTAATTACCATTATTTATTACAAATTGTTAACATAACAAAAAATTATTAAAAATTATCTATAATTTAGACTAATTACCAATAATTATAACGAATTACTGATAATTGACACTAATTACTTGTAATTGTTACCAATTATTAGTAATTATCACAAGTAATTTCTAAATATTAAAAATTATTCATAATTTTAACTAATTATAGAAATTTAATGTTAATTTTAATAAATTTACAAGTAATTTGTATTAATGATTTCCAAATACCTCTATTTTTCATTAATTACAGTGATTTAGCACTAATATTTAATATTTATCGATAATTATTAATAACTGTAGATATTTATTTTTAATTTTTACTAGATACCAATAATTTTTACTAATTACTATTTCTTAGTTATAGTGATTGAATATAAAATTTTATTTATCTATAATAAATACTGCTAATTTTTACTATTTTCTAGTAATTACCATTAATTTTTAATAATTATAGTAATCAATTATTAATTACAACTAATTAATTCTAATTTTTACTAATTATACTGATTTAACGTAAATTATTAATATTTAAATTTACTTAAATGGAAATTTTTTATAATTTTTAATAATTACTCTAATATTTAATAATTACAGTGTTTTGTCATTAATTTTTACTAATTACTCCTAATAATGACTTATTATGCAGTTGGGGGCTTAGTAGAGGGGTAAAGCTTCTTTGTAATTCTACATCAGACCGAGGATCAAATCCAGGTGTGCAAAAGTATGATTACTATACTATGCCAACCGTTCCATAGATGAGGACGCGAGTAGGCGGTGACGTAGGCATGATTTAGGTAGGCGGTGATGAAATCCTAATGCATGTTTGCTGACACATGTAGGATGACATAGGTATGATGCTGCCATGGGCTTTCAAGCCATGTAACAGGCTTCATGACCACTTGGACTATAGGCCATGTATTTAATAAATAATGTTTGATGGGTGGGATATCACTGGGGGTGCTGTAGCCTAACCTTTTGGTGCGTGTCTTTGGTTTGTGTCTGTGTGTGTGTTTGAATGCAATTATACCCCCATGTAGCTAATATATATTACAAATTATTTTGTTTTACAACAAAATTTTAGTAATGATTACTAATCATATATTTTTTTAATAATTTTTAGTCATTTCCAAAACAAATTACTAAATGTTAATAATCACTGCATATTGTTCCTAATGTTTGGCCATTACAACTAATTTTCAAAAAAAATAATGTTTAACTGATAATTATTACTAATCATCTCTAATAAATAAAACAATTTAGTATTTATTAATTATTTTCTAGTTAATTATTAATTATTAATTATTAATTATTATAACATAGTTAATGATTATTACTAATTATTTATATTATTTAATTTATTATTACCTTTTTATAAATTGACATATATATATTGAATAATTAATATAAATACAACAAATATATTCCATCTCTTTATTAGAAAATTATACATGTCAAATATTTTTAAACACACAAACACACATAGTGATATATATATATATAAACCATACATATTTGTTTTGAATGCGTATATGTACATATTCATATGTTAATATATATATATATATATCAAATCCCATAATTGTTTTAAAACACACACACAGATATATATATATATATATTAACCTATTAATATATATATACATATATTAAAATCCTTAACAAATTATATAAATGAATATATATAATAAAAACCATATGTGTGTTTTAACTTTTCACAATGTACTATATATATATGAATATTTATAAATTTACATAAATACATCAACTAATATATATGAACTATGCTAAAATATATTTTAGATTGTAAGATAAACATTACTACATCAAGTGAATAAAATGTGAAATGTGAATTAAAAAATTAAAATAGTGAAACAATCAATAAATAGAATTACTGTGTAATAGCCCGAGATTTTCTGAAAAATATTCTTTTTAATTTTATTAATGTCTTGTGTTATACGCTACACCAAAAGGAGATTTCACAATACACATCTCTGGCCTGGCTTGAATTATACGCAATCGCGACCTTCCACGATAGCGTGTGTTGTACGCAACACCGAGTTTCGCTAAACAACGATATGCTATTAAGATATTATTAAAACTAGCCGTTATGAATAGTAATAACCACTTTTTGAAATTTTTAAATTTTATTTTTCAAAATGGAATTCATTTTTGGATTCGTAATGTCGAAATTAGCTTAGGGTGAAATTTTGGTACTTTTCGGACAACTTTCATATTCTGATGAATAGTGAAAATTACTAAATTTTAATTAAAAACAACTTTTTTAACCGAAATAATTAATAGTGATAAATTATTAATTTGAGTGGTTTTAAAGTATATTTACAATATATTTTTACAATTTAATACAATGTTGGTCATTGGATGTAATTTCACATTTAAACCAGACATAATCAAGTGTCAATCTTTTGATAGATATTGTTTCTTAAAAACACGCTATATTTCTAAGGTATGTCTAGGGATGTCTCTAAGGTTAAGTATACGTATAGGTTATAGTCCTAGAATTGCTCTAATGATCTTAGAATTTAACCTAAGATGTTAGATATTGAGGGTACTCCCCCTTTACTATGTTGTTTTCTCTAGCATGATTTTTGCCTCTCACAAGATTCTTTTTGTGTTTTAGTTAATGGAGGGAACCAGAAGGAATTCGGTTAACATTGAATCCAATGGACAAATTGGTGACTATGAGCAACAAAATTGTGTCATTCCTAGAGAGAAAGATATTGCGATTATGCCGAATCAGTCATCGCGATATATGATTAACAAGGTGAAATTTAATGGTATGCCTAATTCATCAAAGAAGAGGAAGATAAATTATTATTCATGTTCGCATGTTGAGGAGAATAAAGAAAGGAAGATTTAGATTTCTAAAGAAGGGAAGAAGAACCTTGAGGAATACCTCAATGGAGGGACCGATGTTATCTGTGTGGAGAAAAGGGTCATAGAGTGACAGACTGTTATGGAGTTCAATGTCTTATTTGCGGAGAACATGGGCATTACCCAACTCAATGCCCTGACCTAAAAAGTTACTTCTAAATCACGGAAGGACTTATTCCAGGACAATCATTGAAGTGGATGGACTAAAGTGTTTATGTATTGGTATTCAAGAATAATGTTGTTGAGGTACTTTTATGGTGTATTGAAATATTTATGTATTGGTCTATTGTGGTTTTCAATAATTTTAAGGTACCGGTAACCAGGAAAAGTTATTCAAATATTTTAGAAAGTAGATGATATGCGCATAATGAAGGGATAAAGAGAAAATGAAATGTTTGACATTATTTATGAACTCATGATTGATATAAGGACTAAGTGATATCATGGTTTGAGTATATAGAATTTTGAGGATTTTGGTATGTGGAAAGTGTTAACTTTTAACTACATTCATGTTTTCACTAAGGTATTCAAGAGAATACACGATTAAGGACTTTGAATGTTTGAAATGTGACCAACAAAACATATCTTATGATATATGGGGATCAATGATGGTATTAAATCTCTGGTAATTGTTTTCACTATATTATGAGAGTGGACTGCAGTATTATGGATAAGCCTAAAGATTAGAAAGGATTATGTTGGACATAAGTTAGTATTGTTTAAGGATAGAAGTTTTCTCGATATTATTGATGGGATGTTATAGTAATGTAGTTTTAGAAAAAGGACAACCTACTGGACGGGCGACAGCCCATCGCGTCGGACAAGGCTGTGGAAATCAAACCCACAACCGAAGTGCGACTGGCCTTTATCGCCTACCACTAGCCTACAGGAAGTCCCTGTTTAGTAGAAACTAGTTTTATTATACTAAGCTGTATGACATATGATGTATAAGTCCATTTTAGAAACCATATATGATTAATCTCACTATAGATCGACTTATGTATATAATTTTTTGCTAACCTTTTGTTTGAGACAGATGCAATGACCCGTCATTCTATCACATGATCTACTAACACTTCACGAATAACAAATTCAACTTCATTTATTTAAGAGATGAAGTGGAAATTGTTAAAGGCACGAACAACAGTGAGATTGTACCAAAATAAAGTAAGTATTTATTCTAATTCAAATTCTTTAACTTTAGTGAAACGATCTTGAAAACCAAAAATGTTGTCCTAGTGATCTTATACCTGATGAATCAGATGGTACCTTAGATCGTCACAAATTTATGGATTTGTGATTACTGGATTTTCCATAGCCATGTTCTCTACCACTCTCCATCAGAACATATCCATATTTTCACCTATGTGGAAACCCAGTGATTAGTTAATTTTGTAATCGTTACATTTCATACTTTAGTTTTTAAAGCCAAGTTTTGGTATTCCTTTTTATGATGTGGGTTTCTATTAAAGAAACTTTCGAATAGTAAACCATTTATAACCCCGACGAATTTCGAGGGCGAAATTCATTTTAAGGGTGGTAGAATGTAACAGCCCGAGATTTTATGAAAAATATTCTTTTTAATTTTATTAATGTCTTGTGTTATACGCTACACCAAAAGGAGCTTTCACAATACACATCTCTGACCTGTCTTGAATTATACGCAATCGCGACCTTCCACGATAGCGTGTGTTGTACGCAACACCGAGTTTCGCTAAACAACGATATGCTATTAAGATATTATTAAAACTAGCCGTTATGAATAGTAATAACCACTTGTTGAAATTTTGTAAATTTTATTTTTCAAAATGGAATTCATTTTTGGATTCGTAATATCGAAATTAGCTTAGGGTGAAATTTTGGTACTTTTCGGATAACTTTCATATTCTGATGAATAGTGAAAATTACTAAATTTTAATTAAAAACAACTTTTTTAACATAAATAATTAATAGTGATAAATTATTAATTTGAGTGGTTTTAAAGTATATTTACAATATATTTTTACAATTTAATACAATTTTGGTCATTGGATGTAATTTCACATTTAAACCAGACATAATCAAGTGTCAATCTTTTGATAGATATTGTTTCTTAAAAACACGCTATTTGTTTTAACAGCGGGATTTAATTATAAAATTAATTAATGCAACTTATATGTTATGAATTTGGTAAAATAGACTTCATTTTTGAATTCGGAATATGAAATATAGCTTAGGATGTAATTTTGGCATTATTCTGAAAAACATCAATTTTTGATGAATAGTGAAACTACTAAGTGGTAGTTAAAGAACTGAATTTTTCATAAAACTTAATTTTACCGCTTCTGTGAATGGAATTTCAAAAATCCGAGAGACACGGTTGATGTCAGTAAGTAAAATGTGGTTCAATGAGATGAAAATAATTTTTGGTGAATAGTAACTTTTTACTTTTATTTACCACGGTTAAAAGTAAATAGGGTAATTAAGGTTAAGAATGATATTAATATTACCCTAACACATGTCCTAATTCTATTGTATAAGTTTATCTCGACCAAAAAAAACATTAAGTGTAAAATATTATCATTTAGGCCCACTTGGATTAGATTAGGACATTTATTATTATTTAATTCAAAGAAGAGTTAAAAGAGTTAAAATCAAAGTTTATTTACTAAAACATTTTTAATATGGGGTTATACATAAGATAAATTAGACTATAAATATTAATTAGAAAGATAAAAAGATTTCCTACATAATGGTATTTTATTTGTAATTTTTAGACATCAAATAATTTAATTTATTTATGACACAAAGATGATGCAGTAATTATCTTATTAATGAAATATTGACATAATTGATATTATAAATACAAAAATAAATGTAATTTAAGACTTTTTATGAATTCCACTACTTTTATAGGTTACTATGATATATTAGTGTTGATTTAATCAACTTTGTTCGAACATATAATTCTGTTATGGCTTTCACAAAAATCATATATCAAATAGTGTCAAAATTGACACAAAATAGTTGTTAAATCAAATATTATATTATTAATTGTTATTTTATTCCTAAAAATCTAAATTTCGGCCAAATGACTTATATAAGGATATATTTATTAATAATAAACAATTTGGGGTTCGTTTGGCATGTTATATTAAGTGTATTAACCATATAGTGTAAGAACACAAAAAGACACGGTAAAAGTTAAATTATTTAACTTAGAGTTAAATCTAATTGATAAGGTTAAAATAATAACCTAAACTTGTCTAAATCCTATTGGTTGATAGGATTTCGACCCATCCCCACTTTAGCTTCGAAATAAGACCCTTTGGAACCATTATAAACCGATTTTGACTTTAATATAAAATAATATTTTGAGGTATTCCTAAGGTGCCCCTCTCCTCCCTTATAAAAGGACACCTCCCCCCCCCTCCTCCTCACACCAATTTGAGCACTCAAGCTCATCCAAACCCTGCCAAAATCCCTTCTCCACTTCCCTAGATTAATCCTAGAGGTCCTGGTCTTCTTCAAAGACCAATCTTAGTTCCCTAAGTGGAGGATTCAAAGAGGCGTTTCAAAGAAGAGGTAATATCCATTACCGATTTTTTCAATTTCTTTCTTCTTCAACATTTTCTTCTTTAGTTGTTTCATGATAAAGTAAAAACATCAGCATTACTTATATACTGATATGTTATTATAAATATGAAACAACTCTAATTAACCTTCCATCCATCCTACGGAAAAAGTAAATCACCGCGCGTGCGTACGTACGAAATACCGTCTCCACGCCGTGGTGTAATCTATTTTCCACCACCACCTTACATGGATGGGTATAATGGTGTAAAGAATAACTATACATAGTTATTAAAAAATCATATTGATTCTTATATATTTTATAATCCACTCCAATTCAATTCAATAATTATGGAAATGATATCATCGCTCGTGCGTACGTACGGAATACCGTCTCCACGACGCGATGAGATTCATTCTCAATGATTAACCATTCATGAATAATTATAAAGTATATATAATAAGTACTAATGAAATATATGATATAATAATGATACTGGATTTATGTATATATATATATATGTATGTCATCTACTTACTTCCATTCAAGACAATAAGGAAAGAAAAACAGCGTTCATGCGTACGTACGGACTACCGTCTCCATGAACGGTGCTTTTCATTTCATTTATCTTTCTATTATATATATATATATACTGAATATATATATGATATATAAATCATATTTTATATTCTGGAAGTAAGTAAATCATGATATAAGTAATAATAATGTCAAAAACAAAAAGTCAAAACACCTACGATAAATGAAATGATTTTACCCAAAACGCTTCTTTAACATTGAATTTACAAAAGAACGGGTAATATAATGTCATAAGTGAACCATATATGATATCATAACAATTAATATGATTCTTTAATAAGTCAATGACATTATTTAAATCATTATACAGGAGGTTCGGACACATACGAAGCAAATCGGACCTAAGGTAAGGGAAATATCACAATCTCATTTTTATCCGAGATTGTTTATTCGTAAGTATTTACTGGGGTGTATTTTATCATCCAAATCCATGTTTCATAAATATGTAATATTATTTCCATCCACATACAATTGTTTAAATACATTTTTACCCTTCGGTGAGTTTTTAGTAATATGTATGAAAGGAATCTTTTGTCGTACAAGGTACTTTTTGACTTTTCCGACAAAAGTACGAAGAATGTTTTTTTAACTTATACGGCATGAATGGATTTTTAAAACATTATTTCCAAGAAGCTTCCTTTACAAGTTTTCAAGTTTATTTTTAATCAACTTCTTTTAGTTTTAAATTGTAAGACATGTTAAGAAAGGAAAATGTTTTTGAAGTAGAAATGATATTTTCCTCAAGAATGGATTTCAAGTGTTTTATCAAAATTATTTTCCATCTAAGATAATAAAGGGTTCTGTTTCTATCCCTATTATTACATGGATTTGATTATGTTGTGATGGAAATATTTTTATGAATTCCTTTATCTTATATGAATTTTTTTATGATGTCATGTTGTTTAAGAATCCCATTTTTGTTACATGGGTTATGCAATGATGTATGATTTATGATTTTGTGGAACACATAAGAATGGTATCATTATGAGATGGGTAGGACCTATATCTCCCTCCAATGCATTGGGTAAAAATTTTATATCTCATGAGATAGACAGGGCTGGAATGGTAGGTTATACCGGTTCAGTGAAACAGGACTGAAACGAGGGTTACTCGATTCAGAAAGGGACTTTGTCCACTAAGATAATCTTGGCAATGAGTCTTGACTAACAAGAAATGATTCTCTATGATAATGTGTGAATGCCACAAAGTTTCATGTTTTAAGTTATGATTATTTTGATTACATTTCACTGCCATGATTTATCCCATATTATGAAATTATGCTCTCTTTTGCAGGTTAAGATTTCCAAAATGTTATGTTCTTATGAATACGATGTGATTGATATTTATTTTGTTTACCCTTACTGAGCATTTGAGCTCACCCTTTTATGTTTTCTTTTCCCCAGGATATAAAGAAAGGTTTTAGGTAAAAAAAAGGAAGATATTTATAGGAGATGTTGAAGAACTTTCACCACGATTAGAAGATTACGTTCCGAGTTTCCAAAGACACTAAACTATTACGATCCTTGTGTGTGTGTTTTTGTTATGTACTAAGTATTCCGCAAATGTAATGTAATGTCAATGTACGTCAAGTTTCGGGTCTCTACAGTTGGTATCAGAGGAAAGGTTTAGTCAACCTTTGGAAACTAGGATGCGAAAACGATATTGAGATCCCTAGAAATATTTCTAAGGTATGTCTAGGGATGTCTCTAAGGTTAAGTATACGTATAGGTTATAGTCCCAGAATTGCGCTAATGATCTTAGAATTTAACCTAAGATGTTAGATATTGAGGGTACTCCCCCTTTACTATGTTGTTTTCTCTAGCATGATTTTTGCCTCTCACAAGATTCTTTTTGTGTTTTAGTTAATGGAGGGAACCAGAAGGAATTCGGTTAACATTGAATCCAATGGACAAATTGGTGACTATGAGAAACAAAATTGTGTAATTCCTAGAGAGAAAGATATTGCGATTATGCCGAATCAGTCATCGCGATATATGATTAACAAGGTGAAATTTAATGGTATGCCTAATTCATCAAAGAAGAGGAAGATAAATTATTATTCATGTTCGCATGTTGAGGAGAATAAAGAAAGGAAGATTGAGATTTCTAAAGAAGGGAAGAAAAACCTTGAGGAATACCTCAAATGGAAGGACCGATGTTATCTGTGTGGAGAAAAGGGTCATAGAGTGACAGACTGTTATGGAGTTCAATGTCTTATTTGCGGAGAACATGGGCATTACCCAACTCAATGCCCTGACCTAAAAAGTTACTTCTAAATCAAGGAAGGACTTATTCCAGGATAATCATTGAAGTGGATGGACTAAAGTGTTTATGTATTGGTATTCAAGAATAATGTTGTTGAGGTACTTTTATGGTGTATTGAAATATTTATGTATTGGTCTATTGTGGTTTTCAGTAATTTTAAGGTACCGGTAACCAGGAAAAGTTATTCAAATATTTTAGAAAGTAGATGATATGCGCATAATGAAGGGATAAAGAGAAAATGAAATGTTTGACATTATTTATGAGCTCATGATTGATATAAGGACTAAGTGATATCATGGTTTGAGTATATAGAAATTTGAGGATTTTGGTATGTGGAAAGTGTTAACTTTTAACTACATTCATGTTTTCACTAAGGTATTCAAGAGAATACACGATTAAGGACTTTGAATGTTTGAAATGTGACCAACAAAACATATCTTATGATATATGGGGATCAATGATGGTATTAAATCTCTGGTAATTGTTTTCACTATATTATGAGAGTGGACTGCAGTATTATGGATAAGCCTAAAGATTGGAAAGGATTATGTTGGACATAAGTTAGTATTGTTTAAGGATAGAAGTTTTCTCGATATTATTGATGGGATGTTATAGTAATGTAGTTTTAGAAAAAGGACAACCTGCTGGACGGGCGACAGCCCATCGCGTCGGACAAGGCTGTGGAAATCAAACCCACAACCGAAGTGCGACTGGCCTTTATCGCTTACCAATAGCCTACAGGAAGTCCCTGTTTAGTAGAAACTAGTTTTATTATATTAAGCTGTATGACATATGATGTATAAGTCCACTTTAGAAACCATATATGATTAATCTCACTATAGATCGACTTATGTATATAATTTTTTGCTAACCTTTTGTTTGAGACAGATGGAATGACCCGTCATTCTATCACATGATCTACTAACACTTCACGAATAACAAATTCAACTTCATTTATTTAAGAGATGAAGTGGAAATTGTTAAAGGCACGAACAACAGTGAGATTGTACCAAAATAAAGTAAGTATTTATTCTAATTCAAATTCTTTAACTTTAGTGAAACGATCTTGAAAACCAAAAATGTTGTCCTAGTGATCTTATACCTGATGAATCAGATGGTACCTTAGATCGTCACAAATTTATGGATTTGTGATTACTGGATTTTCCATAGCCATGTTCTCTACCACTCTCCATCAGAACATATCCATATTTTCACCTATGTGGAAACCCGGTGATTAGTTAATTTTGTAATCGTTACATTTCATACTTTAGTTTTTAAAGCCATGTTTTGGTATTCCTTTTTATGATGTGGGTTTCTATTAAAGAAACTTTCGAATAGTAAACCATTTATAACCCCGACGAATTTCGAGGGCGAAATTCATTTTAAGGGGGGTAGAATGTAACAGCCCGAGATTTTATGAAAAATATTCTTTTTAATTTTATTAATGTCTTGTGTTATACGCTACACCAAAAGGAGCTTTCACAATACACATCTCTGACCTATCTTGAATTATACGCAATCGCGACCTTCCACGATAGCGTGTGTTGTACGCAACACCGAGTTTCGCTAAACAACGATATGCTATTAAGATATTATTAAAACTAGCCGTTATGAATAGTAATAACCACTTGTTGAAATTTTGTAAATTTTATTTTTCAAAATGGAATTCATTTTTGGATTCGTAATATCGAAATTAGCTTAGGGTGAAATTTTGGTACTTTTCGGATAACTTTCATATTCTGATGAATAGTGAAAATTACTAAATTTTAATTAAAAACAACTTTTTTAACCGAAATAATTAATAGTGATAAATTATTAATTTGAGTGGTTTTAAAGTATATTTACAATATATTTTTACAATTTAATACAATGTTGGTCATTGGATGTAATTTCACATTTAAACCAGACATAATCAAGTGTCAATCTTTTGATAGATATTGTTTCTTAAAAACACGCTATTTGTTTTAACAGCGGGATTTAATTATAAAATTAATTAATGCAACTTCTATGTTATGAATTTGGTAAAATATACTTCATTTTTGAATTCGGAATATGAAATATAGCTTAGGATGAAATTTTGGCATTATTCTGAAAAACATCAATTTTTGATGAATAGTGAAACTACTAAGTGGTAGTTAAAGAACTGAATTTTTCATAAAACTTAATTTTACCGCTTCTGTGAATGGAATTTCAAAAATCCAGGAGACACGGTTGATGTCAGTAAGTAAAATGTGGTTCAATGAGATGAAAATAATTTTTAGTGAATAGTAACTTTTTACTTTTATTTACCACGGTTAAAAGTAAATAGGGTAATTAAGGGTAAGAATGATATTAATATTACCCTAACACATGTCATAATTCTATTGTACAAGTGTATCTCGACCAAAAACAACCTTAAGTGTAGAATATTATTATTTAGGCCCACTTGGATTAGATTAGGACATTTATTATTATTTAATTCAAAGAAGAGTTAAAAGAGTTAAAATCAAAGTTTATTTACTAAAACATTTTTAATATGGGGATATACATAATATAAATTAGACTATAAATATTCATTAGAAAGATACAAATATTTCCTACATTATGGTATTTTATTTGTAATTTTTAGACATCAAATAATTTAATTTATTAATGACACAAAGATGATGCAATAATTATCTTATTAATGAAATATTGACATAATTGATATTATAAATACCAAAATAAATGTAATTTAAGACTTTTTATGAATTCCACTAATTTTCTAGGTTACTATGATATATTATTGTTTATTTAATAAACTGGGTTCGAACATATAATTCTGTTATGGCTTTCACAAAAATCATATATCAAATAGTGTCCAAATTGACACAAAATAGTTTTTAAATCAAATATTATATTATTAATTGTTATTTTATTCCTAAAAATCTAAGGATCGGCCAAATGACTTAGATAAGGATATATGTATTAATAATAAACAATTTGGTGTTCGTTTGGCATGTTATAGTAAGTGTATTAACCATATAGTGTAAGAAAACAAAAAGACACGGTAAAAGTTAAATTATTTAACTTAGAGTTAAATCTAATTGATAAGGTTAAAATAATAACCTAAACTTGTCTAAATCCTATTGGTTGATAGGATTTCGACCCATCCCCACTTTAGCTTCGAAATAAGACCCTTTGGAACCATTATAAACCGATTTTGACTTTAATATAAAATAATATTTTGAGGTATTCCTAAGGTGCCCCTCTCCTCCCTTATAAAAGGACACCTCCTCCCCCTCCTCCTCACACCAATTTGAGCACTCAAGCTCGGCCAAACCCTGAAAAAATCCCTTCTCCACTTCCCTAGAATAATCCTAGAGGTCCTGGTCTTCTTCAAAGACCAATCTTAGTTCCCTAAGTGGAGGATTCAAAGAGGCGTTTCAAAGAAGAGGTAATATCCATTACCGATCTTTTCAATTTCTTTCTTCTTCAAATTTTTCTTCTTTAGTTGTTTCATGATAAAGTAATAACATCAGTATTACTTATATACTGATATGTTATTATAAATATGAAACAACTATAATTAACCTTCTATCCATCCTACAGAAAAAGGAAATCACCGCGCGTGCGTACGTACGGAATACCGTCTCCACGCCGTGGTGTAATCTATTTTCCACCACCACCTTACATGGATGGGTATAATGGTGTAAAGAATAACTATACATAGTTATTAAAACATCATATTGATTCTGATATATTGTATAATCCACTCCAATTCAATTCAATAATTATGGAAATGATATCATCGCTTGTGCGTACGTACAGAATACCGTCTCCACGACGCGATGAGATTCATTCTCAATGATTAACCATTCATGAATAATTATAAAGTATATATAATAAGTACTAATGAAATATATGACATAATAATGATACTAGATTTATTTATATATATATATATGTATGTCATCTACTTACTTCCATTCAAGACAATAAGGAAAGAAAAACAGCGTTCATGCGTACGTACGGACTACCGTCTCCATGAACGGTGTTTTTCATCTCACTTATCTATCTATTATATATATATATATACTGAATATATATATGATATATAAATCATATTTTATATTCTGGAAGTAAGTAAATCATGATATAAGTAATAATAATGTCAAAAACAACAAGTCAAAACACCTACGATAAATGAAACGATTTTACCCAAAACGCTTCTTTAACATGGAATTTACAAAAGAACGGGTAATATAATGTCATAAGTGAACCATATATGATATAATAACAATGAATATTATTCTGTAATAAGTCAATGACATTATTTAAATCATTATACAGGATGTTCGGACACATACGAAGCAAATCGGACCTAAGGTAAGGGAAATATCACAATCTCATTTTTATCCGAGATTGTTTATTCGTAAGTATTTACTGGGGTGTATTTTATCATCCACATCCATGTTTCATCAATATTTAATATTATTTCCATCCACCTACAATTGTTTAAATCCATTTTTACCCTTCGGCGAGTTTTTAGTAATATGTATGAAAGGAATCTTTTGTCGTACAAGGTACTTTTTGACTTTTCCGACAAAAGTACGAAGAATGTTTTTTTTAACTTATACGGCATGAATGGATTTTTAAAACATTATTTCCAAGAAGCTTCCTTTACAAGTTTTCAAGTTTATTTTTAATCAACTTCTTTTAGTTTTAAATTGTAAGACATGTTAATAAAGGAAAATGTTTTTGAAGTAGAAAGGATATTTTCCTCAAGAATGGATTTCAAGTGTTTTATCAAAATTATTTTCCATATAAGATAATAAAGGGTTCTGTTTCTATCCCTATTATTACATGGATTTGATTATGTTGTGATGGAAATATTTTTATGAATTCCTTTATCTTTTTATGAATTTTTTTATGATGTCATGTTGTTTAAGAATCCCATTTTTGTTACATGGGTTATGCAATGATGTATGATTTATGATTTTGTGGCACACATAAGAATGGTATCATTATGAGATGGGTGGGACATATATCTCCCTCCAATGCATTGGGTAAAGATGTTATATCTCATGAGATAGACAGGGCTGGAACGGTAGGTTATACCGGTTCAGTGAAACATGACTGAAACGAGGGTTACTCGATTCAGAAAGGGACTTTGTCCACTAAGATAGTCTTGGCAATGAGTCTTGACTCACAAGAAATGATTCTCTATGATTATGTGTGAATGCCACAAAGTTTCATGTTTTATGTTATGATTATTGTGATTACATTTCACTGCCATGATTTATCCCATATTATGAAATTATGCTCTCTTTTGCAGGTTAAGATTTCCAAAATGTTATGTTCTTATGAATACGATGTGATTGATATTTCTTTTGTTTACCCTTACTGAGCATTTGAGCTCACCCTTTTATGTTTTCTTTTCCCCAGGATATAAAGAAATGTTTTAGGTAAAAAAAAAGGAAGATCTTTATAGGAGATGTTGAAGATCTTTCACCACGATTAGAAGATTACGTTCCGAGTTTCCAATGACACTAAACTATTACGATCCTTGTGTGTGTGTTTTTGTTATGTACTAAGTATTCCGAAAATGTAATGTAATGTCAATGTACGTCAAGTTTTGGGTCTCTACATACTGCTACGATGAATTATATTAATTCATTAAATATAATAACTAATATTTTAATTAATAATTTTATATTTTATAATATTGATTAAGTTATGAAATTTAATTGATAGATGTGATTAAATTATTTTTTGTGTTAAAAAGGTCTATCTTCAAAATGATTTGTATTTTTTCAATATAACATGTATTTTTATCTCGTTAAATTAAATTGAACTATATTATATGATTATTCTAATTAAAAATTCCATAGGCCCAAAAATAAAAAGTAAAACAATTAATTAGTAATTGATATTGAAAATCATTAGGAAAAAATAGGTTAAAAATTTATTTATTTAGTAAATAGAGTTTTCTAACATATTATGATATTAAATTTAAATGTAAAATTTTATATTTAATATTTTAAATTTTATAAATGGGTATAACTATTGGAATCAGAACATCAGTAAAATATGTTAATTAACCGAAAATATCAAATGGAAAATTCTATTAATTATAAATCCTAAATAATGATAAAAATACATAAAAATCCATTGAAATAACTCATGGACCCAACAAACACACAATTATGATATAAATAATTTTTAGAAACCCTAAAGAAAATTAAATAGTGGAAGTAGAATAAAATTTCTCAGACTATAGTTTCTCTAAAAAATCACGTAGAAAAAAATGAAACAACAATGATAATAGAGAAAATTTACCAATTATACATCAATATTTCAATCCATTGAATATCATAATTCATATAAAATTATATCACCATAACCATGATATTCAACTTTTATATTTAAAATATTTAAATAGACTCCATCAAACAATGAGAAAACTATCGCAAATAAATTTAAAATAACTAGTGGAAAGCTAGTACACATCAAAATAAGGAATAATCAACATATAATAACCCAAAATATCAAATAAACCGTAACAAACGGGTAAACTTGTTGACCTATGTTTTGATCATCCCATTTACTGAAATATTGAAACAAAAATCAAAAAAATAATAAAGGAAGATAGAAGCGAATTATGTACATGAGATATCTGATCCTGAATCTGAAAAAAATATTATGCATGATGGGTGATTTTGGCCAATTCGGGGAGCTGGTCATTAGATGGGGGTCATTCTGTGGTAGGTTTTACAAATGGTCAAAATGGAGAAGATGAGAGAGTGTCACGTGTTTTAGGATTATTATATCCTGTGACAAGTTAATAAAGAAGAATTTTCCCCATCAAAAAAGGTTTCCATTGAACCCTTTTTATATTCATCTACCAAAAAAATATTTTCATGATATCATGTTTGCAATGGATATGAGATTATGTCGCTCTTAGTCTTCATAAATTATACCCATGCATTATGGTGCACATTCACGCCAAAATTATTTTTTATAGAAATGGAATTCTGTCATAATTATTAATTATTTTCAATGAACTGATTATTCCATATCCATTAACTCATTTTAGAATACAATTTTCAAATGAAATATTATCCTTCACAAATAGCTCATCGTAGTAATCCATTTTCCTTATAGTGGATGTTTTTCCATGAGCTGGAAATCTTGAATCACCCCTAAAATGAAATGAATGTTTAAATTGAAAACATTGGAACGTGTTAGGGATCCTCACTAGTTCTTTTAGACCAATTAGATTTCCTTTCCCCAACCATGGAGACCCATGGGGTGTTCATTTGATATTTACCATTGATTATACCACCCTTGAGGTGTGTTTGGGATTTCCTAGTGTGAGGAAGCCTAGGTTTAAATGAAATTAATTGTTTTTGATGTTTAGGAGATTTATTGGCTCTTCTTTTAGGTTACAAATGATATTAAATATTTAATTATTTAAATGTAAATTTATATATGAGTGGGAGAGCTCCCAAGTTGTGATTATTTAAATTCATGAATGAAATGAATGATGAATGAATTCATTGGAAACTATGGGACTGCTATATGAGGGGGCATGATAATGGAAGTGGATGACTAGATGATATTACTCCTTGGGTCTTGATTCTGTGGGAGTCCTTGGGAATTACTAACTCTTGAATCTAGATTATTTTGTCTCACAATGGACATAGTCAATAGAAATGCACCTGGAACCTCATTCTAATTCTAATGGAGTTTTCATCAAGATGCTCTTGGGAGTCAACAAGGATTCCATGGTTTTAGAAACCTCATATCATGCCTTATAGGGTTAGAAACTTATGATTATATGGCTCATCCAAGGTTGATATGAAACTTTTTTTGGATCTTCCATGGTTGATATGATATATAAGGTAAATGGAAAGGTAGTGAATGATATGATATAAAGGTTATATGGTGTGTTTATGGTTGACTTGACATACTAGATATATAGCTAGGATGTGGTAGTAATTTGTATTTTCATTTAGTCTATCTTATTATTGAAGCGTGACCATTTATTTTAGTACGCCATCATTTGATATACATTATCACTTTACCTATATTATATATTCCATGGGAACCTATTTCATTTTTTCTATACCTATGATATATAGTGAACATTTCATAGCTTGTATTTCATATCATGGATTGTTATTGACAGCGTTGGTGGTGATAAACTAGTATGTTATCTCATATCCTCTCTTTTTATGGATTTTGGTACCTAGAAAAATTATATAAATGAATATAAGGACCGGGGAAAGAGCACAAAGGATGATTCTTGGTTTGTGGCTTGCTTAGTAGAAAGGGAGAAAGACACTAAGATGAGGCTCATGATTCTAGATGGAATGATATTTTTGGACTTTTAGGTACTTTGATACATGTATTGTACTAACATTGTATACATGTTTTTTCTACTTCTTATCATCCTAATAAGATCATCATTTTTATATGAGATAACTTTTGGAAATTTTTATATATTCTAATCTTCGATGCTTCCATTTTTTCAGTTGTTATTCTTCTTCCTCTTGATCTAAATGATTTTTTCCATTGTGTCACACTATGACATGAGGGATTATTCTTCCAATAGAAACAACATATGCCCTCACTTCTTTTCATGAGCCTCGATTGTTTATGGAGATGTCCTTGAGGCCATATGACTGAATAGCATGGGGCTCTATTTAATGGCATCTGTGTCTCGACATTACATTAAGATTGATTCATTGAAATTTTTAAGGAATCCATTTATTTTCCATAGGATATCCATGTGTCAATGATATTTTTGTGGTACCCATTACATTTCAGTGGGTAAATCCCTTTTCATACATATTGAAAGGAAACCCGTATCTTTTCCATAGATTAATCATTTTAGAAATCTAATAATGATTGTGACATTGAGATTAAGGATGAATGTGTTTTATTCATGATATAGTACATGAGAATTATATGAAATGGGTGAGCTAGATACTACTTATAAAAATGTTTGATACCCATTATAGCTCATGCGTGAGCCCAATATAGCTTGTATGAAGTGTGGAACCCTGTTAAAACTTATGAGAAATAGGTGGGCCTGATATAGCTTATACAAAGGGTTGATTCATGTATTAGCCCTCAGGTGATCCCGACAAGCTTAAACAAAGGGATAGACCCATTATAGCTATCCAATCAATTGTTTAATGATTAAATATGAATACTTACATGTGTTTAATGGAATTATAACTATTTTGAATTGGATTCATGAATGTGGTGATTCATGTAACAAAAATGTTTTTCATTGTTTTTTATTAGTTTATAGCTTTTCTGAGAATTTATATTTATATCACATGGCTCCTGATTATGGATTCTTATGACTCTTTCCTTTTAATTGTTTTCATATTGGATTATATAGGTATTGATGGGTATGAGTTCTTTTATGATTAACTAATTAAAGATGGTTATGTCATCATACACTAACACAATTGTATGATCTTCAAAAACATTAAATTGTTAATGATTACATTTATCCTTACTGAGTAATTGAGCTCACCCATATTATGTTTCCTTTTCCCTAGATTATAAAGAACAGGGTTGATAAAATTATATGTATAAAAGATTTTACAAGGATTAGGGTGATGAACTAATTTGAAATAATAAATGACCTGTATAATGATAGATTTTGACCATAATTATGAACTAGTTTTTTTTTCAAGTCTTGGTTTATTGGATTATGCCATATTTCTCAATAAAACTAAATCTATAAGGTCATATATGTAATTTCCTGGTTCTGGGAGCCACCCTTAGGTGTGATGAGTCCAATTGGTCACATGGCCTCAATATCATTTCCATGAATGCCAGAGGATACCGACTAGAAGCAAGGTCATTGGGTGTGAGAGTGGGGAAACTATGCCCTCATTGGTAGAGTAACACAATGTAAGTAATAGCCTATCAAGCCGCTATACTGGAATAAAGTACTAAAACAATGTAAAAAAGAAAACAAATAAGCAACTCCTCAGCATCAAAAGCCTCAGCATGGTCTCATGCTCTTCATCTCCTTAGCAATAAAGTACCATAAGAAGATGGGAGCTTTCACTAATCAATACATGTATCAATATAATCTGTTTTGGCCCAAAAGCATGACCCAAACAGGGTGTGAGACTAATCCCCATAGGTAACTGCCAAAATATCTATGCCAAATAGTCAGTGAATATATATGGTAGGAAATAAGCAAAAAGAAGAAGTAAAACAAGGAAGTATTCCACATCAAACAATCTTACAGTTTCAATTTCATTCAATTTCATATATCAAGTAAGAATATAATCACTAACAGGTAACCCTATTGGAAGTACTCATAGCCTAACCCCTCTGGTTCAACCAAAACAAACACAAGCAACCCTCTGGGAAGTACTCACAGTCTAACCCCTCTGGTCCAGCTCTAGGAAAGACTCTCTGAGGAAGCACTCATCGTCAATTCCCCATGTGGTCTCGTATCGTTAACTAATAGGAACTATGAGGAAGCACTCAACATCCCATTCCCCCAGTGGCTCGTATCAAGGAAACTAAAAACACTCTGATAGAGCACAAATTCCATCCACCCCTATAGTCTCAGAACATACCAGTAAAATAGAAACTCCAGGGAATCCCTCATTGTCCATTCCCCCTATGGTCTACTACACCAAGTTCCCACAACCTTGTGTAAGTCAATCGTGCACAAACGATACATGGAATACAAATTAAACCTCAAGAAGTACTTGTCTAAACAAAATATAGTATAACATAACATATGCGATAAAATCACTCCATCCTACAATACTAGGCATGAAATGAAAAATAGCATAACAGACAAGCTAGACCAAATGGTAAAAACACGCAAACATGGGAAAAAAACTATAGCACTGAAAAGTAAAACTTATATATAAATAATTAACCTCTATCAAAACAAACAAGGCATTGCAGGAAATAATAGGGATACAGACCATAAACATGAAATACCCCAAACAAGGGTATTGGGCACATTTCACATATAACTCAATGACTAACTACATAAAGGAACAAACCACCTACCTCAGCATTGTGAGATCCATATAAGTGAAACTCAGGCCTTGAATTTCCCTATAACTCCTTATATATACCAAAACGCTAAAACATTCAACCAAATATATCTCGTGAAATTGGAGAAATCAGGAGATGAAGTTCAATAATAAGGGAGAACCCACCAATGCGATTCCAACACAACCGACAGAGTTCAAAAAAGAGAATGGACATCGAGTCAGGGGCTCAGTGAAGATCTGGTGGTCTCATTCGCTTCTGGATGAGATAGGTGGAGAAGAAGATGGTTCTATCCATCAGACATGACCCCAGTCTATTTAATGAAAAAAAGAAAGTACACGGTGTGTACTTTATAAGTACATGGTGTGTACATTCCTTAACTGGAACCTGCATTAAGATGTATCCAAGTCACCAAACACGGCCATGTGCTCAGTCGTTACATAGCCTACACATGGCTACCCGCGGAAACCCAGTACAGGGCGTGTACTCCTAAAATTTCAAAAAACTCATATTTTCTAAAAAACAACCAGAGAAGAAAACAAATACCTGAAAAGAGGATTCGAGTTATTAAAAACATCCACCCTTAATGAAATCCATCCCAATGTTTCCCTAGTAAGGTAGTGTAGAAGAAGAATCCTCGAACAACTCCGGCCATAATGGTCGTACTTCGACCTCCCTCTCCCAGGTCTCGTCTTGTACTCGCCCATGCTGTCATTGCTCTCGTACCATAGGAAAAGACCGTCCATGGAAGGACTTTTCACATCGATGAACAATACAGATAAGATGCTCTTTGGAAAAGGCATCCACCTCTACCTCGACCTTCTCATGTTGGAAAACATGATACGAGTCTGAGAAGTAACCTCGGATCTGAGAAACAGGGAAGACATTGTGTATATCCGGGTACCTCTGAGGTAACTGAACCCGATAAGAAACCGACACGACTCTCTCAAAATAATCATATGGCCTGACATACCTCGGCGAAAGCTTAACCCTATCTCCTAATCCTAATGTGTTCTAACTTTGGTGTGACGCGTAGAAAAACCTGATCCCCAACCTGGAATTCCAGATGTTGTCTCCGTTGATTAGCAAAAGACATATGTGGAGACTGTGCAGTAACCATCCTCTCCGAATCAACATTGTTTACTCTGTGGTCTCCAAGAAAAACCAGGTCCGAGAATAACTTCCTCTCTTTCCTCCAACAAATATAAGGGTTATCAGCATGGCCTACCATACAAATACTTATAAGGAGCCATATGAATTGTTTCTTGAAAACTATTATTGTAGGAAAACTCCACAAGAGGTATGTGCTTCTCCCACAAACCTCAAAAATCTAGGATGTATGCTTGAAGCCTGTCCTCAAGCACCTGAATCGTATGATCATATTGGCCATCTGTTTGGGTATTGTAAGTTGTTCGCAGAAATACCTATGTATCCAATTCTTTCTTAAGTCCCTTCCAGACTCGAGAATTAAAACATGTTTCCCTGTCCGAAACAATGGAGTGTGGAACCCCATGTAGACATACGATATCTTAGATGTACAATCTTCCCATCTCATCAACACTGAAGGTATCCTAGATTGGAAATAAGTGAGAAACAATCGTGATTCTATCAATGACAACCCATACAGAATCATTCCCTCGAGGCGACCTTGACAAAACTATCACAAAATCAATCGCGACATCATTCCATTTCCACTCAGGAACAGGTAACTGCTGCAAAGGCCTTGCTGGTTGCTGATTCTCCACCTTCACCAGCTGACAGGTGGAACACCTCACGATGAAACTAGAAACACCTCTTTTCATACCTATCCACCATTACTGATCGTATAGATCATGATAGATCTTTGTGACAATAGGATGAATGGCCCAAAATGAAGAATGAAAGTCTTACATCAGATCCATGTGTATGTTTTCTCACACCCATATGCACGCTTGAAAATGAAAGATCTACTCATCGCCTATGGTCCATCCATGAATAGGGTCATCTCCTAACATTCTCTCTCGTAGGACTAGGCCTTAAAAATCGGTTACCTTCCTCATTCACACTCGATCAAGAAGAGTAGAGTTAACAACTACATAAGATAGAAACATAGGCCCCCATCTGTCGTGAACCTCCAAATACATCTCGAAAAATAGAGCCATAAGCTACCACTCACTGAAGGCCTCTAGTACTGCACGTATTTGAGTCCTCCTTCTCTGCACATCAGCCACTTTGTTTCCTTTCCAATGCATAGAGGCATGATCAATTTCAAAGGACTGATGGTACTAAATCCACCTTCACTATCTCAAATTCAGTTCACACTGAGTGAAGATATACTTGATACTTTTGTGGTCCGTGAAAACCATAAAATTATCCCCCAGAAGATAATGTATCCAACAACATAAATCATGAACAACTGAATCCAACTCAAGATAGTGCATCGGGTAATTCATCTCATGTGGCCTCAACTGCTGAGACCCATATGCAATGAATCCTTCCCCTAGCATAATTATAGCTCCCAGTCTGATACCTAACGCATCAAAGTAAATAGTGTAGCTCTTCCCAACTCTAGAAAAATAGTTATAAGTGTGGAAGTCAACCTCCCTTTATGCCCCTAAAAGGCTGGCTCACAATAATCTGACCACAAGTACTTCACACCCTTCTTAGTCAGTTCAGTCTGTGGCGCTGCTAAGCATGAGAAGTCTTATATAAAACATCTGTAGTATCCTGCCACCCCTATAAAACTATGTACTTCAAAGATGTTCTTTGGATTCACCTAGGAAACTTCTACTCTCCCTTTCATTGGTTCCACTGATACTCTTGTCTCTGAGATAACATTACCCATGAATTGAATCTACTCCATCAAAAAGTATAATTTTGAGATCTTATCATATAACAGAAGCTCTCTCAGTGTACTCAAAATGATCTCAAGATGTATGGCATGGTCTGTTGAGAGTTATATTACCCAATATATCATCCCCGAAGACTACCACAATGAATCCATGTTTTGATCAAACAATTTGTTCATCAGTTCCCTGAAAACTACAGGCACGTTCGTGAGACTGAATGACATAACCACATAATCATATAGTCCATACCTACTCCGGAAGGCTGTAAGTGGGATACCGTATTTTCTAACATGACAATTATGGTAACTTGATTTGAATCCAATCTTAGAGAATACCCAGGCTCCTCGATGTTGATCAATGAGATCATCAAACCTTAGCAAGGGATATCGGTTCTTGAACATCAAATAGTTCATCATCCGATAAGCCACACAATGTATGGGGGTACCATATGCCTTCTATGAAAATAGGACAGGTGAACCCCAATGAGAAGTACTGGGTCAAATGAAACCCTTTTCCATCAACACCTCCAACTAGTTCTTGAGATCATGTAACTCTGGTGTAGCCATCATATAAGGAGGAATGGACACTAGTGCCACTCCTGGAATGAGATCAATAGAAAATTCAACCTCTCCCTATGGAGGAAACCCTGATATGTCTTCTAGAAAGACATCCCTAAAATGATACACAACTAGAGGAAAGTCCATCTGTGAAGTCCCCTGGCCATCCAGAAATAGACTAGAAAACTGGGCTATAACTCCTCCCAACCCATGATGCTCGGGTCCTGCTCTGCTCAACTGGACATCCCATTTTCCCTTGTTAAGAAATGATTCACCCTCTGATGATGTAAAACTCACCCAATGGTAATAGAGATTTACAATAGCATGGAAGGGAACTAACTAGTCCATTTTGAGAATGAAGTCATAGTATGGAATCTCTAAGATGTAAAGATCCCATAAGAAGTAAAACCCACAAACCTTAAGAGGGAACTCCATGCACTAACATAAACAAGCTGTTCTATTCTCCAACAGAGTGTCTAGAATCATTATATCAGCAGAAGAAAAGATACAGAGCCCAAGGATCTCCAAAATATCAACAGATATAAAGCTTTGGGAATCCCCTGTATCGAAAAGGGTAGAAGTAAAAAAAGAAGAAACATGGATCATACCTCGAACTGTAGAGAGTCTGGGATCCTTCTCATGTTGGGTCTTCTCCACTTCAAAAGCCTAACTTGCACCACGACCCTGTGACCCTGCCTGACCACCATGCGCTGATCCACCCTACTTTCACTGAAATCATGGAGACTAACTACCATGGTCACGACCTCCACCTCAGCCCGAATGGCTGAAAGAATACCAATTCCCTAACTGGTGAGAAACTGGTGGTGCCTCTCTCGAATGAGGAGTCATAGTAGAACCCCTTTCACCAGATGCTGGTGATAATATCTGACAGAAATATTAATGATGACCCATCTTACTGCAAGATCTGCACTCCACTAGGTCTCTCTCACAATGTATTCTTGTATGCCCACTCTTCCTGAACTGGTAGCACACCACCTGGCTACCATAATATTCCTCTCACCTCCTCAGATCCCTGTGCACAGACTCCCTACGGAACTTCCTATTATCAGTAGGAGGGATACGAACCCCAAATGTCGAGCTGCTCAAGATCACAACATCAGAATCCCTCAGATTGAGATCTTTAATCAGCTCCTGGTTTACTATTTAAGTGATGGAATTCAACATAATTATGTTCAATTGATACCAGATGTGGTTCCTAAGACCATACTCAAACATCCTTGAAAGGAATAACTCATCACCTCCTGGGATGGGCCTGAAGTGCTGCAACTCTATGAAGTGAGAAGAATACTCCATAACTGAAAGGGAACCCTGCTCCAGACTCATTAACTGTTGGGCCTGATCGGTCCTCAAATTCTCGAGATAGAAGAAGTCATATAAGGAATGCTAGAACTCATCCCAAGCCATAACATTCTAGAATCATGCCTGTAATATGACATCCCACCATTTCGTGGATGAATCCCGAAACATATACGTAGAGAGCTTCTCCCTCCTCTCTAGAGGCAACTCCAGACGCTCTATAATAGATAGCATGGATTCTACCCATGACACTTCAACCTGCAGTCCTCCATCCTCTTTTAAGGTTTGAGGATGATGCTACTTGAAATAAAATGTCAAATCTTACATAAACGGGGCAGGATGTTGTGCTCCTCAGATGGTCTGCAGAAACCTCATAAAACCCTCTTGAAACTGTGTGTCAACACTTGTGTTTGGAATGATGGCCGGTGCCGAGACTAGCGCTACAAAAGGATCTGCTGGTAGTCCCTGATTATTCATGTATGGTGTCTGATCACTGCCCTGTAACTGGCATACAACCGGAGAACGCCATTGTGGCATGACTCTGCAAGTTCAAGTGCACACCTTAGATTAAAATTATCAAGGACTAAAAACTAGAAGAGTAATAAGGGAACAAGATAAAGAAAGCATTATTGTTTTTTCAAAACATGGATACACGACGTGTATTTCCTCTATATGGAATGTTCCATTAAGCCATCACATGGGTATGTACTTCTTCCAAAACAGGTGGTGTAACACCCCAAACACATGGCGTGTTGTCCTAACACACAACGTGTAATTAAATACTCTTCCCCTAAGTGAGCCCCCTTACATGGATAAGCCACACGGTTATCATAGAAAAATACTACATGGAATGTTAGTGCTAAACAAGGTGTGTACTAGACGAACTTCACCGACCCATGTTGTTAGTTACACGACCGGTTACATAGCCGACTCTACACGAAGTGTTTTTTCCAGACACAACACGTACTATAATGATTTCAACCACCTATGTTGTTTATTACAAGGCTGGATACACGGATTACATTACAAGGCATGTTCAATATTGACATAGTGTTTATAACTTATGTTTTAATCCATTCATGTTGTTACTCACACGGGTGGACACATAGTCTATAGAACATGGTGTGTAAAACCGTTACCCAGCATGTCCCCGAAAAGATTTCACAACCCTCTGTCTCTGTCCACACATCCAGTGAGATGGTTAGAGACTACATGTCCTCTACATACAGTACATGGATTGTACATACAGTACATTGCATGTACATACAGTACACTTCGTGTAGTTAAGAAAAACAGTTCCTTCCCGAATAGAAGGACACACGACGTGTATTCATCATTAAACACTATGTCTTCAGGGTTTTTCCCAATATTAAGCCCCAGAAACTACTCCAATACCCCATAATAACTTGAAAGAACATTAAGGTGAAAACTTCTGATCTGTGAGGGCCCATACTCCCCACTAATCAAAGCTTGGCATCTTATACATATCATATACAAGGATAACAGTGAAATGATCCACCAAATTCTAGTCCATGAGGGCCCAAAACACCTCAAGAACCGATGTTTGGTGTTCATTAAAAAAACCTTATGCAAAACAATACCCTATCAAATAGATGGTATTAAATAAAGGAATGTCAAACAACGTCATGCATATCTAGAACATCATCTATCACAATAACATGCAATCACTAATGCACCCAAAATGACATGGAAAGAATGCCAGATATGTGATTTCTAGTAAGTACCTATATGATGCATGAGATGGAAACCCCCATATCATCGGGTTGTAACAGAAATGGAACCTCAATAACATCAACAATAACAACACAATGCATGTGAATCACCCAATGATGAAATCAAATCAACTGTAAAATTATAAAACTAGAAGAATCACAATAAATGAGGTAAATTGGTTTTTTCTAATACACAGGTTAGCTACTCTCGAGTACAGCTTATTACCAAGTACCTATTTTTTCCTAACCCTAGAAATAGGATGCAAACAATAAGTCAACAAGAAAAGAATCCCTTTGATACCACATTGTAACATCCTGGTTCCGGGAGACGCCCAGAGGTTCCCTGAGTCCAGTTGGTCACATGGCCTCAGGCGCATTTCCCTGAACTCTAGAGGTTGCTGACTTGCAGTGAGGGGCTTTAGTGTGATATTGGGGAAGCTAGGCCTTCATTAGTAGAGTAACACAGTGGAATTAAAGTAGATAACAAGAGAAAAAGTAGTAATAATACCATAAAAATGTAAACAACATGAGACTGGAAGAAAGAAACTAGGGCACATATATATATGAATGATGCATGATACATATATATTAGAAAACATCCATACTAGTCACAATGCTTGAATACTGTACTAAACCAATGTATAAAAGAAAAAAAATAAGCAACTCGTCAACATCACAAGCCTCAGCTTGGTCCCATGCTCTCCGAATCCTCAACAATCTAGTACCTGATGTAGAAGGGCACTTTCCCTTTCCTATACCTTCAAATATTTAATATTTTTGTGCCCAAAATCCTAACCCAAATATGGTGTGAGACTAATTCTAGTAGGCAACCACCCAACGATATGTTCCTGATAGTTAGTGAATATATATGGTAGTAAATAAGAATAAAGATGTTGTAAAACAAGGAAGTACTCAGAACCAAACAATCCTACAATTTCAATTGCATTCAATTTCATATATCATGTATGCAGACAATCACAAACAGGTAACCCTCTAGGAAGTAATCATAGCCTAACCCTTCTAGTCCATCTAAAACAAACACAAGCAACCCTCTGGGAAGTACTCACATTCTACCACCTCTAGTTCAGCTTTATTAAAGACTCTCTAAGGAAGAAATCACTGTCAATTCCCTAAGTTGTCTCGTATCGGTATATAATAGGAACTCGGAGGAAGCACTCAACATCCAATTCCCCATGTGGCCCGTATCGAGGAAACTATAGACACTCAAATTGATCACAATGTCTATCCCCCCGGTCTCAGAGTATAATAGTAAAACAGACACCATGGGGATGCCCTCAGCGCCCATTCCCCCTTTGGTCTACTACACCGGGTTCCCATAGACCTGTGTAAGTCAATCGTGCACAAACGATACATGGAATCCAAATTAAACCTCAAGAACTAATTGGATTAACAAACTACTACATAACATATCATATCAAATAAAATCACTACACCCTAGGCATGGAAAGCAAAGCATCCTAACAGGCAAGCTATACCATACGGTCAAAACATTCAAACATGGGAAAAACATCCATAACATGGAAATTTTACCCCTATTCACAAACTATTATCCACTATCCAAACAAACTAGTTATATCAGACAATAAGAGGGCTAATGAACATAAACACGCAATACCCCGAACAAGGGTATTTGACACTTTTTCACATATAACTCAAAGACTAACTACGGAAAGGAACAAACCACCTACCTAGGAATTTTGAAATTGATATATGTGAATCTCAGTCCATTAATCACCCAAGAAAGACATAGATCTACAAAAACACTAAAAATGTTCAACCGAAGATATCTCGTGAATGAGGAGAAATTAGGAGATGAAGTTCATGAAGAAGGGAGAACTCACCAATGTGATTCCTATGCAACTGATGGAGTCCGAATAGGTGAATGGACTTTGAGTCGAGGGATCAGTGATGTTCTGGTAGTCTTGTTCACTCCTAGATGAGATAGGTCAACAAGAAGATGTTTATGTCCATCAGATGCGATCCTGGTCCGTTTAATGAAAAAAATAAAGTACACGGCGTGCACTTTAGAAGTACACGGCGTGTACTTGCCTTAAATGACCCCCTATTTATGCAGTCTCCTAGTCACCACACACTTCCATGTGCTAGGCCACTACACGACCAGAACACGACGACCCACGACAACCCAGTACACAACGTGTACTAATAAGTACATGGAATGTACTCCTGAAATTTCTAGAAACTCCTCTTTTCTAAAAAAACAACCAAAATAGAAAAACATACCTAAAAAAGAGGATCTGTGTTCCTAAAATATAGTATATAGGTGATCTAAATTATAATTTTTTAATGTCCTATTGTTTGGGTGAAATAAAATCGGGTTACAATTATTAGCATAAAATCCAAAAATGTAAATTTCATGATTTCATAGTTGGATCTAGGATTAAGTGTTTTGGGATGTTATATTGAACTCTCAATTATTTTATACATCCTTTATAATTATATATCATTTTTTGAATGAAACATTTTTAGTTAATATTTTTTATTGTTTTAGATTGTTAATATGTGATTTCAAAATGTGAAGGATATATTTCATAAGAATGTTTTAGTGATAATTTTATGTTTTTTTAATTCATTAATTATAATAGACTTAAATGTTGCATAATATTTAATGGGGATATGATCTAATGATTGAATCCTTATCAATTTATTTTATGGTTTATGATTATGATGAAAATTGATTAGGAAAACCATTTATTTTCCTTGATTTATTCTTTGATGAATTTCTATTGAAACCCATTTCCATTTAATGAATTGTGATTTGATTAATGTTTTGTTATCTTGTAGAACACAATTTTATGATTTTAATTATGTGTTGGGTGGAATCGGAATTATGTATCCCTCCTATGAATTTTTTAATAATTAATGTTATATGTGATCATATTTTACATGGTAGGTACTCCCATCCAAAAAATAAGAATGTACATCAGTGGTTATCCCAAGTCTAAAAAGAAGAGTGTACCCGAGATGTTATACCATGTCTGAAAAAGAGGATACATTAGAAGTTATTACAAGACCAAAATATTGTAGACAAGAGATCATCCTAATCCATAATAAGATATTTCAATGTTATCCCATGATAAAAACGTAATCAATTTCATTGTGGGTATCCTTGAAAAATTATTTATATGAATATATGAATTCCATAATCTATGCGCTTTGAAAAGTTTTGGCTCTCATGGAACATTTCCATTGATTCCACTATGATTCATGCCTTCTGGACTACAAATATGTATTCCAAAAAACAATATTTAGATCTATGATATGTAGGGTTTGATTTTAAAATTCAATTTTGATTTATTTCATACCCTATTTCCCATGTTATGCATATGTGATATTTGATATGTCCTTTATTTAACCGTACAATGAATCTGAGCACTCCATTTCCTTTATTTCATTTCCAAAGGATTATAAGAATGGTTTTATGTAAGATATGTATAAGAAGACATCATTATATGAAGAACTAAGTGTGATACAATGTACAAATACTATTAAAAATTTTATTATATGAATATTTTTCTAGTGATAGTAAACCTATATGATTATTTGGTGTATCTTTATGTTTTTTGTTGAATATTCATCTATAATAATGTTATATGAATGTGTGGAATGAATGGTCAAAATTGTAAGGACCCAAACTTCATCATTACATATTCTAGATACATTAAACAGGAAACAACATTCATACATAGCCAATAAAATTTTAGGTGTAGTGATTTTGAGAATTACATTGTAACTCTTACATAAAATACTCACAAATTCCAAGTGTCAAAATTTTTCCTTAGTATCAATTTTTTCCACAAAAGAAAAAATTGAATATATAACCTATTTTCTGTTCTGGACATATCATCACATTTTTCATTTTGACCTCATCCTTGTCCTTAATCATCATTAAGAACCTATGAATAAAATGTGATATGCGAATAGCATGCTTTGCAAGGGATATAAGAGAAGCAAAACTATTAGTGCATTGGAAAACATGAAGACCCATACAATACATAATTTTATCAAATTAATCTACAAGATTACGAAATAAATAATTTCTTTATAAAAATATATAGTTTTTTTCATATAAAACTATAATGAACCATAAAAATAAAAGGTAAAACAATTTGATATCCAAAGGAATCATATTTATATAACTCTTAAAAGTGGAAAACCTTCATGGTTACACATAGAATAACCATCATGGTTATAATTTGAATACCCATCACTGTATATTCAGAAAAAATATTATGTCAAGCATAATATTTTTATCTCCAATGCATATTTTCAATAAACATAAAAATTTGTTTCCATAATATCTTAGGAGAAACCAAATATGTTAACTCCACCCCCTTACACAATGCACTGGACACCTATAACGAGATCACATGCCATTGTTTAAAAATGGAACCACCCATTCTCAGAAATAACTCCCACAAACTATAACATGAATAAAGCACATGGAGATTCAATTTCACCATAAAACTAATTAAATATCTTTTACACCATTCAAATTTTTATTAACCCTTAGAAAGGAAATGGTTTCCATGGAAATATCTTAGATGAAATGGTAATATATTTAGAGATATAATTATAATGGTTTCAATGGATCATATTCCTATAAATCATAAGTAAAAAAAGTTTTTTTCTTTGATGAAAACTATTAAATATCATCAAAACATTCTTGATTAAAAAAATCATTCTATTTTGAAATCAATTATTTATGAAACTATGAAAGTATTAAGGAAAACATTTTATTAGAAAATATACTTGTAATAATTTAATGGGAGAGTCAAATAAACTATCAGTCACAAGGGATTCAAAAAACATTCATTACTTATAATTTAATAAAAAACTCCATTATTACTTTTGTAACAAATGTTAAAAATAACTGGATTCGGAAAATGAGATGAATATTCCTTTTAATCCTTTTTGTAATGTGTCAATCATGGGTATGATTTTTATTAATGAACCATAACATAATAGTAAAAAACATAATAATAATTAATTTATAAAATATGGATATGGTATAAAATGGGAGTTTTGAGATAAACATTAAAAGATTATTTTTAAAATAATGTCGCTTTCCATTAGTCTGATTCATCCCATATGTTATTTATATCAAGAATATTGAACATTGGTTAGTTATTTACATTCTTATAAACTATTTTCCATATTTCGTAGGTAATTTTTATGTTAACATAACTAGATAAAATACCCTGAGAGTTGGGGGATGAATCTAGGTATGAAATATTAAAACAACTGTCTTTCAATAACTTGTTCCATTTGTAAAAAACTATTCTCTATCCTTCATATATAGTAAAATAAACAAGAATCGAGACATGAATGTGACACTATTATTATGCATGGATAACCATCCAAGGATACATCAAAGAATCATACATTAAAAATGTACCTATATACCAAATCCATAAAATATTACTCCCATTACAAGGTTCTCAATAGACTCACAATCCCTCCTGTTTTACTATTATTTAATATTTAAATACTCATTAATCTCTCTTTACCAAAGTGACCTCACTGAACCATTAGTAGATCCTTTTGATAATCATTTATGAGTTAAATATCAATAGTTCTTATCTTTGTCATCTTACTTCATCAAATATATGTCAAAAGTCTTTTCACAATACTTTTTTTCAGGGATTTGGTGACCCCTGTGTAAAATTAGTTTTTGATATCCCCTCATGATATCTCTCCTCGGGATTCCTACAAAAGAATCCTTCTCCATACCCATAAGTGATACCTTCTATTGATCATGCAGATCACGTGACTCATTCATGAGATATTCAATAAATCATATAGATGATCTGATTTCAATAGGTCCTCATATTCCCAATGCAAACATAACATCATGATATATCCTCATAAGACTCCTCCAAAGGATCTTCCTTCTGATTTTGTGGATATATTTATTTCATTCCAATACATTCTACCAATCATAGGAATCAATATCCATAATAATTGAAAACCATCACAAGACCCATTCACAAGATCCTCCTCCAAATCATGAGAACCACATTTATTCTTCAAAGAACACCTTTTTGACACCATTTCACTATATCCTTATACTGAACATACGAAGTACATTTTCTCAAGATCAAACAACATGAGAAATGTTTATAAACTCTAAAGGAAGGGATTAGGGATATTATTATATAGAAATCCAACCCTTTTTCAAAAATAGATTGATTTATCAATCTATCCCACCCCATTATCAATCATCTTTACACAATCTTTATGATTTCTTCATTTTATATCTTACTTCTTCTCAAAAGAACAATATGGGATTACCAAAATTTTCCTTCAATGCTTCAAATAATCCCTTCAAGTGATAAAATGAAAATAAACCATGATTCAAATGTTACCATAAATTGATACACTGAATATATGTTTCACATCATGTGCCCATTAGTATTATTCATTGGTTGTCATGTGCTAGGAATATCTCACCACATAGTCAATTGGCAATCAGGTTCACAATACAATCTCCCAATGTGATCCGTTAATAATCATGTTATTCATGTGATTTTTAATGATAAAAATATATCTCCATAATTACCATTTTTTTTATTTCATACACATTTCATGATCACATAATGAGATACTCTAAAAATTATTCAACGACTTCTAGTACATCACATAATCTTTTTTGACGTCTTATGATAATTTTGCAGTGCTTCATGTGAATCAATTTGATGTTATGATATAAAATCATAAGTCTTCATGATCCCTTATATTGATATGTTCATACATTTTCACTCCATGTCATCAATTAAAACATCCACCCTCAACATAAAAAGCTCATACATTAGAACTCTGTGTGATCAGTTCTAACATTTGTGATCTGTGTGATCAATTATTACAATTACACTCTACTGGATCCTGTGGGAAATTCATGCCAACTCTTCACACCACCTTCTAAAACCATCATTTTTTCAACAACATAAAAACATTTCAACAAAAAAGATCATCCCAAAATAAATGTGAATGGGATTTTTGATAAAAATATCTATCATTGGGTTCATTGACAAAAATCCAAGACTTTATAAATAATATTGTTGTAATGTCTTGCACATGACAATTTAGTTGAAGTTTCTGGGTAGAGATGAAGTGTGGTTGGGATGAGACCCAACTTTGATTTTTTACCATGATCAATGATTATTCCAAGATCAACATGATGATGAACGCCAATCTCAATAGAATATAATCAATGATTTAGATAAAGAAGAAAGAGGCTCAAACCCATAGAAAGGATCTTGAAAGTCATGTTTATAATTTATTTAATTATTTTCATAAAGAAATATAATGCCTGTATCATTGGTATTTTTCATCATTGACGATGTTGACCGTATGGAATGACCCTTCTAGATTATCTTGTTGCACTTGTAAGGAACCAAACTAGAATCCCTCTATCGGTGATCCACACCTGCTCCGTTGGCCTTCGATCGACACCACTCATTCTCTGGGTTTTAGCACGGTGATGCAAGTGTCTTGTGTAATTCTTTCTTGATATCTTTTTATTCTCACTTGAAGAATGTCTCTAATTCTTGAGAAGGGAGAGAAGAGGATTTGAGAGAGAAATTGTTGGGCTCAATAATTCTCAATTCACCAGGCCTGTGGTGTAGTGTCTGGCACAATAGGCGTACATGTCTATTTATATACCTAGAATTTCAGTTAAAACATTTAATTTCATAGGAAAAATTAAATACATTCACAAACATAGAGAAACCCAATGCATTTAATAATAATACCACGTCATTATTTATGTTGTGCCAACTTGCAGAAAACAGAATAATAAATAAAATTCCACGTTCTAAAATAATAGTAGCATTATTTTAATTTTTTCCAACTAGTTAAATAATTATATACCGTCTTGAAAATAATTATTTTTCTACAAGAATGACCTAGGTCTGCTCGAACTCCACTTCCATTTATTGAACACCTGAATAAATAAATAAATAATTTATTTTCTTAAATAAATATTTTAATTACAAACTATTAAATAAATATTTATTAAATGTTCAATAAATAAATAATTATATTTTATTTAATTTATAAGATCATTATAACATGAATAAAATTATTCCACAGTCTTGAGAATAATATTTATTTCATTAATTAAATTCAAATAGAATTTAAATGAGACCACCAAAAACACTAATTTTGTAACCCTGTATGATTCATTCTCATTAGCATTAGGTGGGCTTGCCTAAAGTCCAAGAGTACTCTCTAACAATGGGTCAAGGAACCCAAGAGAATGGACCTAAATTCGCAACAATGAATTCCATATATGAACGCTCACTATATAATATAAACCCTTTTCTGAAATATCTCATCAAGCAGGTTTCATGATTGTGTCGTTAAGTTTAATGTTTGATATGTCACTCTTTGACTACCTGAAATAAACTCATCGTTACAAAATGGACATGGAATTTTGTGTGACGGTTCTATTTCAATCAAAGGGAAGATATATAAACATCTATAAATGGAAGGTAAAAATACTTCCTCGACTTATCCATTAATAACATGCCACTCGTGACGTAGCCATTGTACCCTACATCCCGCCAACGGTCTGCATGACATATTTTGTCACTAAATCAAAGTGTGTAAGTCGTGACATGTATTAAAGATAATATTAAAGTCTAAGGATCATTCTACACACTCGCAGATAGAAATATCTGATGACACTGAAACATGCAGAATTCTAACTAGTGGGTATGTTATTATAATCTCATGTCTTGGTGATTACCAAGTGTGAACTTCATGAGAGAAAGTATCATCTACTTATGAGTACTCACAGCTGATGGTCTTCAGTCTATATGTGCCATCATATCATGTAATCCAACAATAGAATTATATTTAAGAATATAGGTATAGCATTTCAAGGTTCTCATCATAGAGGGGAACTTCCATGACCTTATCAATGCAACAAATTCTCTATGAGATTATTACATCACAGTCTTGGAAAACAATGAAAAATATGTAATAATACATTAAATATCCATATAATCAAATTAAAACATGTTGGTTTTAGGAAACCAACTATTATAAACTACCACTTGAACTAGAGCCAACTGCATATGACTTTATGTATTCTAGACCTCACTTGTTGATCCTGTTTCTGATAAGTCAATGATTTAGATAAGGGGTCCTCCACATTGTCTTCCATGGAAATACCGCACACTGCAACTTCACCTCTCTGAGAAAAATACCTCATGAGATGATACATACAATGTATGTGCTTCATCCTCTGATGTGACCTTGGCTATTTTGCGAGATCCACCAATGCAGTATTATCACAGTACAATGTAATGTGATATTTACTGCTTGGGATCACATCTAGCTCCTAGATGAAGCTTCACAACTAAACTGCTTCTTTAGTTTCCTCAAGAGTTGTGATATACTCAGACTCTACAATAGAATATGGGACCACACTCTGCTTTGTGCTCTTCCAACTCACCACACCTCCATTTAAATTAAAGATGTAACCCATTTGTGACTTTATGTCATCTTGATAAGTCTCGAAACTAGCATCTCCGTATCCTCTAATGACTATTTCCTCATCTCCTCCATAATCTAAGAATATATCCTTATAATGCCTTAACTACTTTAGGATCGTATTGACTACCATCCAATGGTGGTCACCTAGGTCATCTTGATACCCTCCTACCACACTTAATGCGTAGGTGACATCCAGACTAGTACATAGCATGGAATAGATGACTGACCCAATAAATGATTCATATGGAGTCCTTACCATTACCGTTCTTTCATAATTCATCTGAGGACACATTATCTTGGAAAGATGAATACAATGTGACACTGGCAACAATCCCCTCTTGTATTGTTCCATATTGAATCTCTTCAATATCTTATCAATGTATGTACTTTGATATAGGCCCAAAAATCTCTTGGATATATCATGATGTATCTTGATCCAAATAATATAAGCTTCCTCACCCAGGTCTTCCATGGAGAAGCATTGATTCAACTATTCCATAACAGACTATAACACTAGTATCTCATTTCCAATAAGTAATATGTCATCAACAAATACTATTAGGAAAATAGCTACACTCCCACTAAACCATTTGTAGACACTAGTCTCACATGGATTCTTAATCAAACCAGATTCTTTTACGGATTCATCAAAATGAATGATCCATGACCTAGATGCCTGCTTTAATCCATAAACAGTTCTAAAAATTTCATACCTTATTGGTATCCTTTTGGGTCACAAACCCTACATGTTATGTCATGTAGAAATTATCCTGAAGGTTCCCATTAAGGAATATTGTTTTGAAATCCATTTTCCAAATCTCATAGTCATGGTATGTTGCAATGTAATGTAGAATTCTGGAGGATTTCAGCATTGCAACTGGTGCGAAGATTACATTGTAGTCAATTACTTGATGTTGTTTAAAACCTTTTTCAACCAGTCATGCCTTATAGGTACTAGATTGTCCTTCCATGTCTAGTTTCTTCTGGAATACCCATTTGAAACCAACAAGCTTTACATCAACTGGAGGATCTACCAAAATTCAGACATAGTTTTGGTACGTGGAATCCATTTCAAAATTCATGGCTTCTTGCCACATGGCAACGTCTATGTCACTTACTACTTCCTTGTAGGTTATAGGATCATTATTATCAACTAATAAGGTGTCAACATCATCGGTAACTAGAAAACCATACCGTTCCGGTTCTCTAACCTCTTTGTACTCCTACATAGTACTTGTGTCTCTGGAACATATTTCTCTTCCATGGGGCTTCGTGGAATCTCTTCATGTACCAACTCTTGTGTACCTTGAGCCTCGACTTCATTGAAGTCTATCTCACTCCCACTATCTCTTTTGAAGATGTGCTCCCTCTCAAATAATATGGAATGTCTTTATACTATAACCTTTTTTTCTTAAGGGGTTGTATAGGTAATATACTCTTATTTCCTTGCGGTATCCTATAAGGGTACACATTGTGCCTTGGGGAGCGAGTTTATTTGTTGGGAAAAATCCCTCAAGGTAACATTGAAGTATTTTTGGGTTGATTGTGTTTGTTGACAAAGCAAATTTTGATGGAGAATTGTTGAGTTCCAAATAAGTTGTTGACAATCCATGTTTACAAAGAACGATGACAAAGGAAAGGAAAATCTGGAGGCGGTACAAAAGAGAAGTACAAGGTGGCGCCGTTTCCCAGTGTTTGCCAAATTTTTGGGGTCCAAAATTTGGAGGTTGATGAGCATCGCGAAACGTGGATTTAGATGAAGATCATATTTTTATATGGCAAAGGCATGAGTTTCGCAAAGATGGGATGCATGGATTGGATTTCGCGGAGGCCAGAAAAATGGAGGCGGTGATGCTTCACGATTAAGTCAAAGCTTTGTGAACGGTAGAGTTGAAGAGCATCGCGGCGGTGAAGGGTTTTGCGAGGGAGCTTCACGGCGAAGGCATGAAGGAATGTTGATGGTGTTGCTTCGCGATTATGACGAGCTCCGCGAACGGAAAATTGTTGTGGTGCTTCGCGATTTGGACAGAATTCCGGCGAAAACTTCGGAGCTTCGAGAATTGAGATGACATGGCGTTGACTTCGCGCGGAAAGTTCCAGGGTCGGTGGAATCACCTATAAATAGAGGCCGACCCCCTCGAGAGAAGTAGAGAGAATTTTCAGAGAAGATCATTTGCTCTTGATTTGCGAAGGTGGTTCGCGGAGCCAGTGTGCTTCGCGAAAGAGGAGCTTCGCGGCGGCTATTGTAGCTCCGCGAAACCTCCAAGCTCCACGTTGGCTTAGTAATATTCGCAAGGGACGTTGCTTTGCGACGGCTTGAGATTCGAAAAAGTTCTTCGTGAAAGTGCTTCGCGGAAAGGCAGGAGATTCACGAAGGCTTGTTTGAGCTTCGCGAAATTGGGAGCTTCACGAATTAGGGTGCTTTGCGAAGGTGTTTCCAAAAGGAATTGCCCAGTGTTCAGAGGAAAAGAGGTATTCATCAGTGGATGAATGTTGGACTTAAATAGAGCATCTATCAACAGTTGAAGATGCATTATTTCATGCAAATGAAGAGACCTACAGGTCTATATACTGTGAGTGGATCCCTTCCAAGTGCAGTGAGCATAGGAAGAGGAAAAAGGTGATCCTCTCCACCGATAGTGAGCCAGAGAGAGAGAAATAGGGAGTGACCCTTGGGAAATGAGTGATCTGACCCTAAACCTTGTAAAGGCAGTGAGCCTGGGCATAGAAGTGATCTAGCCCGAACCTTGTGAACATTATTGGCAGTGAGCCTTAGTGGATTTGGTACAAAGGCACATCGTTGTTGTATGCTCCTTGGACATAGCCCAGTGTGGGTGAACCAAGTAAAAATCTCTGTGTCCACCTAGTCGCTTCCCTGCATTGCATTCAAAGAATCATCATCAGACAAACCAGAAAAGAACTGATCATAATAATCTCACAAGAGCAAACAAAGTGACCATTGTAATAAATTGGTCAAGATCCAGTGGGGTAGGAAGAACTTTGAAAATAATATACATACCCTGATTCAGCCCCCCTCTCAGGGTATATAGGCCCCTATTGGCCATAAAAATTGGTATCAGAGCAAAGGTTGCTGTTATCAGATTTGCTTGCTCTGACTTAGTGTAGTCGATCTGTGTGGTTGAAGAATCTGTCTGCTATTATCTAGGTATGCCATGGCAAAGGGAAAAACATAAAATAAGAAGTAGATGTCAGGTGGTATTCCTTAGTGTGGAAGTGTGTATGGAAAATGTGTGATTCAATTAAAAGAATCAAACAGCTTACTAAAGGATGGTCTGGATGAATCTGATAGGGAAAAGATCGATTCACTCAAGTATGATGCAGGAATGAGTGAAGTACATGAACTTCAAAGTGATATTGAAACAAATGATGATGAAGAAGAAATAATTAAAGGAAGAATAGATATGCAAGCTGAGTTAGAGGCTGCTCTTGAAGAGATAGATGTTTGGAGAGCCAAAACCAAGAAAGAAAACAAAGTGGTTCGTGATGCCAAACTCTATATACAGCAGCAGGAAGATGATAAGTTTTATTTGATGGATAAAATTGAGAAACTCAAGTTATCAGCACCAGAGAACTCAGAATCAGTTGGTGAGTATAAGCATAAGATTGAAGAATAGAAAATGGAGAACGATGGATTGAATAGAAAAGTGAAAGATCAGGTCAAGTGCATCGAAGAACCTAATATTCCAAGTTATGTTGGAAACACCGAAGAAATTACGTCTAAAGACATTCGGATCCAAGTACTGGAAATTGAGGTCAACAAGATAAGAGGCTTAAATCAATGGCTTATTGATGTGGAAACTGACCTAAAGGAGAAGAATGATTCTTAGGGTGAGGAACTACAATAGCTGGCTAAAATAAAAGGAAAACCAAAGGCTGGTGATTATGAAGAGAGTCAAAAGTCAGATGAAGTTCAGAATCTGAAAGCCAGAAATGTTGATCATGCTACACAGCTATCTGAGCTAGTTCAGAAGAATCAAAGAATACAAAAAGACAATGCATGTTGTTCTGATTCTATTTCTCAAGAAAAATTGAAAGTAAAGGAGCAGAGTGACATGGTGGATAAGCTGACACGTGAGCTGGAAGATGAGATGAGTAAAGGGAAGCTTCTCAAGGGAGAACTTGATGTAAAACTTGAATCAAGGGATATGAATATTCAAAAGTTGGAAGAAGAGCTAGAATCAGTAAAGAAGAAATTGGAGAAATCCAATACTAAAGAAATTCCAAAAATGAAGGATGCCTTACACTTGCTATTTGATCATCCTTCGACAAGTGATGATAAAATGAAGAACAGATATGCTATTTCTGAAGAGAAACAACAGAACATTTTCTCAGCTCAAAGACCCGCAAGTTTCAGAAAAGCTGGTATCGGATTTGATAAATCACCTCCCATGCATGATAAGAAGAGTGTCACGAATAACTCCAGAAATGGGTAAAATCATGTAGGTTCTGGAGATAGGCCTAAGAGGATAGCTACGAGAAGAAGTGATGACATGTGCTATTTCTGCGGGATTCATGGCCACACATCAAGCTTTTGTTCAGTGGCTCTGGAATACATTTCAGGCTGTGAAAATAGAATATGTAATAAATCTGAGAATAAGAATAAGCATCATGAGAAATCTGAGAGAAGAGTCTCTCAGAGGAAAGCACTTATTAGATGTTATTACTGTGGAAGAATGGGACATACCATGAGTATGTGTCAGGAAGATTAGGAGCACAATGTCAAAAGAAGAACTCAAGATGCATCAACATCTCGACAAAGAAATGATGAAATGAGGTATGCCTTTGGTGTAAAATGTTTTATATGTTCTGATTATGGGCATTTTGCAAGACAATTTAGCAAGAAGAAAGCAGGAAAGGAAAAGGAACTCAAAAAGATATTCTCAACTCCAGGTGTGCATGATAAGAAATTATGCACTTGAAGAAAAAGTGAACTGCTCTTGTGGAGAGAATGTGAACAAACCTGGGAGATTAAGAGGAGATCTACTTCAGCTATGTGTAAAAAGAATGAACGTCCAATGGAGGACTCTCCACCAGTGAAAAAGAGTGTGGTGACTTAGAAATCTGATAAAATAATGATGAACAAAGAATGTATTGAAAAATTATCATGTCGTATTCCACAGCGAGAAGTGGAGGAAAGAGAACAATCCTTGTAATGACAAAAGAGGCAAGGGAAGATGGAAATAAAAGAGATGCCTACTCAGAGAAATAATAAAGGAAAATGGAATTTTGGGGGAACATCAAAGAAGGAAATGTGTACTAGTGGGTTTAAACCCAAAATGGTGAGAAAGGCCAAGCCTACAGAATCTACATATTAGAAAAAGGCTTAGCATATGGATAATAAATGCTTAGTCATATGTCCCGAGCATTTAATGTTGGCTAGGCAGCTAAAAGAAGCAAGGAAAGAGTCTGATGCTCTGCAAGAAATAATCAAAGGGTTGACCCATCCGGATCAAACACAATCATCTTCTTGAGGATTCTAGAATAAAGCCATCTCCTTATGAATATAAATGCTATTAACTGACGATTCATGTGTTTCAGGTTTTAGGGAGATACGATCCTGGGGGAAGTGGCATCTAAAGATGCAAAGTGGAGAAGTGATATGCTCTAGAGTTTCAATTGATTAAAATCAAGTACCATTGTTGAAGAAGAAAGGGAGCACTAGAGCATAATGAGAAGTAATTGTGTTATTAGCTTTGTCTCTTGTTTCCTACACCGAGTTCCAACTCAGTAGGCTTAGAGATTTGGTTAATGGATCGATGCTGAGTGCCAGATTAGAATAAATGGTGCATGCGGAGAAGGATGGTTATGAGTCTATACTATTGGGCCTAACAGATATAAGTGTTGTGTAACACAGGGGGAGCATTCTATATCCAAATCAGATGAAAGATCCATCAATGAAATAATTAGATGACTCTGCTCAGGTGTTGTCTATGGAGGGAAGAAATATTGCAGGAGAAACAACAATAATCAAGAATTTCATGCTTATCTATTTTTCTCTAACAATATGGAATAAGATGACTATTTTCAGGATACCAAGATGCTGCGAGAGAGTATCAATAATGGTTCAACAAGAAGATCAGAAAAGTAGAAGAAGGAAATAGCGTCATTAAACAATGACATAGTAAAAAGTTTTATGTTGAAAGTGAGGAAGTGGTATGAGACTCAGGGAGAGCAAAAGTGGCAGATGTTGATTCAGAAGTAGATACTGATGGTCAGTACAAGGAATTAAAATCCTTATCTACACAATAGCCAAGGATTTGAGCTGAAATTGATAGGAAGAATATCATCAGTGATCAGTGAGCTCCAGTTCAGACAAGAATAATGAAGTCACAACACCAGATATCTTTCCTATCTCAGGTAGATCCGAAATGCTTAGCTGATGTAGTTGAAGATGAAAACAGGGTTCAGGATGTGAATGAAGAGCTTGACTAGATTAATAAGAACCGAACATGTGAGATTGTTTCGAGGCCAGCAGATAAGAACATCATTGAGACTAAATGGGTATTTCATAACAAGATGAATGAAGATGGCACAGTGATTCGAAACAAAGAAAAAATGGTGTGAAAAGGATACTCCGAGATAGAGGGAATCGAAGTTGAAAAGACATTTGCACTGGTTTCAAGGTTGGAGACAATCGGAATATTCCTAGCCATTTTAGTGCAAAGAAAGTTCAATGTATTCCAGATGTTCATCAAATAAGCACTCTTGAATGGGATTCTAGAGGAAGAAGTGAATATCGAGCAGCCTGATGGTTTTCTCATTCATGAAGATGGGAATAATGTTTTTCGGCTGAAGAGGGCATTGTATGGGCTGAGACAAGCACCAAGAGCATGGTACACAAGACTATATCAGTACTTGAAGATGCTTGGTTTTCAGTGTGATGTGTTTGATTACAATATCTATTTCAACAACTATAGTAATCAAAGTATGATGAGGCTGGTTTATGAATAAGACATAATATTTGGCGGATCAGATGAAGCACAATGCAGACAACTTTCTGAATTCATGAAACATGAGTTCGAAATGTCTATGATTGGTGAGCTGATGTTTTTCCTTGGTCTACAGGTGACACAGGGAAGGAATGGAACATTCATTTCTCAATCCGAATATGTCAAGAAGGTTTGGAATGGATAATTCTAAGGAGATGAAGACTCTGGTTGCCACCCGGATGAAATTATCGAAAGATGAAGACGGCAAGACAGTTAATATCACAGAATACATGCAAATTATTGAAAGTTTGTTATACTTGACTGCAACAAGGCCTGATATTGTGTTCGCCACATGCCAAGAAGAGAGATATCAGAGCAATCCCAAGGAAAGACACATGCTTGTAGTGAAAATAATACTACGGTATATCCAGGGCATAGTGGATTTTGCCTTGACATATACTGATAAATCTCAGACAGAGTTATTGGGATATACTGATGCAGAATGAGCCGGTTCAGCGGATGATAGGAAATCAACGTCAGGTGGTGCTTTCTATCTTGGTGGATTGTGTATTTCTTGGCTAAGCAAGAAGCAAGATTGCATTTCGTTGAGCACCGCGGAAGCTGAGTATATTGTGGCCACTCAAGCATGCACACAGTTATTATGGATGAAACAGAAGCTTGAAGATATGGGAGTTGAAGTGAAGTCTCCGATCGGAATCCAGTGCGATAACTCAAGTGCTATAAATCTCAGAAAAAATCCCGTCCATCACTCTAGGACAAAGCACATTGAGATAAAGTATCATTTTATCAACGAGAAAGTTGAGGAGGGGATCATGAAGTTGGAGTATGTGCTTACAGAACTACCACTACTAGAAAAACAGGTATTTGCGATGGGTGATTTGCAACGGGATCCCGTCGCAAATGGCCTTTTGCGACGGGGGCCCGTCGCAAATCGCCCGTTGCGGAAAATGCCGTCGCAACAATAACTATTTGCGACGGGCCCATCGCTAAAGCTAGTAGTTGCGATGGGGATCCTTCCCGTCGCAAATTTTACTCCGTATTTTTTGTAAAAACTTTTAAAATAGTAATTGCGACGGGGCTCGTCGCAACATGTATTTGCGACGGGGCCCGTCGCAACAAGTATTTGCGACAGGCCCTTCGCAAATAATATTTTTTAGAAAAAAATAAAAAACTATTATTAAATTATTTTAATGAATATAATAATAATAATATTTGCGATGGGCATAGTATCCCGTCGCAAATACTATAAAAAAAATAAAAAAAATAAATTATTTTAATTAATATACTAATAATCCAATTATAATTCAAAAATAAAAAATAATAAAATATTAATAAATGATTTTAATTAATATAATAATAGAATTATAATTCCAAAATAAAAATAATAAATTATAAATAAATTATTTTAATTAATATAATAATAGTAGAATTATAATTCAAAAAGAAAAAATAATAGAATATTAATAAATAATTTGATTAATATAATAATATTAGAATTATAATTCATAAATAAAAAAATATTAATAAGTTATTTTAATTAATATAAAAATAATAGAATTATTTTACATTCAAATATTAAAATAATTCAAATATTACAAAAAAATATAATTAAATTATAATATTATAAAATATTAATATATTAATATTATAAAATATAAATAATATTATTATTCATATTAATATTGTTATTTCAAAATATAATATTATTAATATTTTATAATGAGACAGAAACTACGAATAGAAAAAAATTCATAATTTGATTTTACAAACTTTATAACATAAAAACAAACTCTAATCGGAAGGAGGGGGGGAGGGGGGGATCTGCAGATGATGGTGGATAATACTCCATCCCTAAATCATGAGTGAGTCTGCGCATGTACTCCATCTGCTCCAGGTGCTGCTGCTGCCACCGACTCATCTGCTCCTCGTACAGCTGCTGCTAGCGTCGACACTCCACCTCATGCTGCTACTGCTGCTGATGCATCTGCTCCTGCTCCTGTCGGAGAATCTCTATCAGTGCAGTCTGAGATCGTAACTGATCCTCATACTGTGTAGCAGAAGAAGATGCACGAGCTCCTCTCGAGCTGGACGCCGACATTGCAGCACTGCCATAATAATCTCTGGGAGTCAGTCGATAGCTAATACCAACTACCCGGACCTTCTTGAAGGCATACTGGGTGGCATGCATCCATGTCGCCTCATCAAACTGACGGCCAGTGGTCTGATCTGATGAATCGGCCTGACTCTCAGACCGGGTCTATGACGCTGTGGCCTCATATGACTCCTGTAGTTGCAATATAAAATTAAAATTGTGAATATATTATTTGCAGTTAATTTTTAAACTTGAAAACAAATAATACTGACCACGATGTGATGATGAAGATCACCTCTGAGCTCCCCAGTAGCAGGATCACTATACATCCTCTGATATACGTCTTAATCCGTAATATCGGGGTGCTCGACAGCCTATAAGAATAAAAAATAAACTGTTAATATTTATAGTTATATAAAATATTTATAAATAATGTACGTACCAGATGCTGTCTATGAGTACTGAAAGAACGACTCCCAGCTCGATGAGTTACCTCCTGTCTCCCCCGATTCTGCCTCCCCACTGATGATCTCCTCTGAAAGGCACCACTCAACCAGTGCGCATATAATCCATCCCATACATGGGATGAAATGTACTCTGGTTGGTGTTCTCTACATGACTCGTCAAAATCTGACACTCCTCCTTTTTTTGTGGCAGCTTTTCATAAATTGTGCAAAAATTGACGAAAGCGATCACGCATGGCCACCTCTCATGCCTTGTGGATGGCGTCATGCATGGTATCCTCGATCAGATACCATAAACCCTACAAATAAATCAAAATATCAAGTTAGAAATGAAATAATTTTCAAAATAAAAATTATTTATTTACGTACGTACCAACCAATGGTCGAACATGGCCTGCTGCACATCAATGGGAATCTTCTCCCATGTGGTCCACGGCTGAGAGAAATAGTTGCGCAAAATAGCGATGCCCTGTCCGACTGCTATATGCGGAAAACTATAAAAATAATAAACATTTATTATGTGAATAGATGATTGAAATCTTAGTCAAATTCACAGATTATCACACAGGTTATCACACCTCCGTGTGTGTGGATCAAACCCAAGATGTGGACGTCGCTCGGGGACGGGGTCAAGAATCATCAATCGTGCAAGACCGTGCCCCCTCCGCGTACTCCCTGGAGCGCCTGTAGGCTGAGGGTCATCTGCCAGCAACTCATCTGCATCGAAAGTCAGGTCAGCTTCCGCCAACTCACGAAATGTGTCTTCGTCCATTTGAAACAGAAAATGTTAATGTTGTTAGCAAATAATTGATAATTAATATTATATATACATATATATATATTATGATTGTATATAACTACCATGGAATTCTATCAGTGTTCATCTTCATCATCATCTTCATATATGTCAATGTCATCTTCATATTCCTCCTCAACATCATCGATATCCATTCGAGTCCCAGTTTCTTCATCTCTTACCATTTCAAATTCATACGTGACATCATTAACATCATCTTCATCACCGACTCTTAAATGTGGGGTGTCGTCATCGATACTCATGTCTCTTTGTAAAAAAGTTTGATTTTGAGTACTCTCTTGAAAAACTTCAATTCTTTGCACATTCGTGAAAGCACATTCACTTTGACTAAACTGATTGTCTCGAATTTTGATTTTTATTACACTCCACCAATCAGTCAAGTCTCTTTATGTGGCACAATACTTTGAATAATAAACTTGATGTGCCTTTTTTGCCAATAAGAATGGTTCATTTACTACGAGAACACTTTTACATTTAATATCGATGATTTCATGAGTCAGATGAACATGCACGCCTCTCTCTGTATCCAACCACCGACATTTGAACATGGTTATATAATGTTGTCCAAGATAACAGAGTTCAATGATTTCATCAAGTATTCTATAAAAGTCAACTTCATTTTCTCGATGATGAGATCCTCTCAAGCTAACTCCACTGTTCATTGTTTTTTTCGATTCCCCATATGCATGTGTGTGAAATCGAAATCCATTCACCACATATGCATTATAAGTTTTAACAAGTTTGGAAGGTGGGTTACTCAATATACACAACCGTTTGTCAATTTTATCAGCATGTCGATACACCTGAAAATTTGTGAAATAATTATCAATATAGTAAACTATACATTGAATGAGTTGCTAAAAGATAAAGAATTTATGTTACCAGTTTTTGAAACCAATGAGAGAAATTTTTCAGTCGGCGTTCTTCGAGAGAAGCTGCTGTAATTTGTGGAATTTGTTTCTTTATATGATTATCATACAACCTATAAAAACCAAAGTTATTTACTATAACATAAATGATAGAATGAGTGATATAAACACTTACAGTACAACTGATGTCATCTCTTCACAGTTGAGCAGAACATATGTATGAGCACTGTGATGTTCATCATCCGAAAGCCAGCATTCATAAACTCCATCAAAACCAAGCTCTGGCTGGTTGAAAACAGATAATTGATTGTCGATTTCATCAATATTCCTCTCGTTCCATCCCATTCGGTTGTGTTTTGAAGGATACTCAGATTGAAAATAATGGGAGCAGAAAAAATATATTTCCTCTTGCAAATAAGCTTCTGCAATAGATCCTTCAATAGATGCTTTGTTACGTACTTTTCTTTTCAATGTTTGCATGCATCTTTCAGATGGGTACATCCATCAAAACTGTACTGGACCTCCACATTTGGCTTCATATGGAAAATGTTACATCAAATGTTCCATTGAGTCGAAGAAAAATGACGGAAATATTTTTTCCAGTTTACATATAATTACAACAACATATTTTTCAAGTTTTCCTAGAGCATCATAATCTGTTGTAGCCACACAAATTTCCCGAAAAAATGAGACATGTCTGTTATGGAATCCCAAATCATAGAATTCAACATACCTCTTAATCCAATGGGTAGAAGTCTTTCCATTATAACATGTCAATCATGACTTTTTAATCCAGTAATATGACCATTATTTACACATCTACCCAAATTGGAAGCACAACCATCTGGAAGTCTCAAATCTGCAATCCACTGAAAAAATAATAAACGGTTTTCTTTAGACAGTGTATAAGTTGCTTTTGGTTTCAGTAACCTTTCTGTTCTGACATTCTCAAAAAGTTCTAGTTCTGGACGCCTGCAAATTTGGGCAAGATCTAAACGTGCATTTACATTGTCTTTGCTCTTTCCTGGCGTATCCAAAACTGTATGAAACAAATTATCAAAATAGTTCTTCTCAATATTCATTACATCTAACATGTGTCGGACCAACAAATCAGACCAATATGGAAAATCCCAAAATATGCTACGTTTAATCCAATTTTGTTCTTTCCCAAAACCAGAAATTTTCTGCTGGTTTATTGTGGGACCAAATGTGATGGGAGGTAATGAAAATACAACTAATTTTAACTTCGAACCTGATAGCATTTTTGGAGGTCCATCCCTTTCAACTGTTCCTTTTCTGAAATGAGATCTTTTTATGCAAAATGGATGATCAGCTGGAAGAAATCTGCGATGACAGTCAAAATAACAAGGTTTATTTCCATGAATGAGCATAAATGCTTTGTTCTCTCCCATACAGTAAGGACATGATTTCTGACCATGTGTACTCCAGCCAGATAACATCCCATAAGCCGGGAAGTCACTAATTGTCCACATCAATGCTGCTCTCAGTATGAAATTCTGTTTCATTGCAACATCATATGTACTGACACTAGTACTCCACAATAAACTTAATTCATCAATCAATGGTTTCAAATAAACATCAATATTTTTCTTTAGATTTCCTGGAATTAGTAAAGTCAAAAATATATATGGCTCCTTAATCAACATCCATGGAGGTAAATTGTACGGAGTTAAAAAAACAGGCCAACATGAATATTGACTACCATAAGATCCGAACGGACAGAAACCATCAGTGGAAAGGCCCAGTCGAACATTTCTAGCTTCTAAAGCAAAGGATGGATGCACTCTATCAAAATGTTTCCATGAATCACCATCGACTGGATGATTAAAACTTTTATCGGTTGAAATATTCTCTTTATGCCATGACATCATTGTCGATGTATTCTTAGATATGAATAAACGCTGAAGTATGGATGTAAGCGGAAAATATCTCAACTGTTTTACAGGAATCAAACCAGACTTCCCATGTTGTCCTTATTTATATCTCAGTTTCCCACATGTGGGACAACTATCCAACGAATCATTTTCCCCAGAATATAAAATGCAGTCATTTGAACATGCATGAATCTTCTGACAAGTAAGTCCCAAATTTCGTACCAGCCTCTTACTCTCATAGTAATTTGCAGGTAAAACATTTCCTTCGGGTAACAATGTTTTAAGTAAAGAAAATATCTGGTCAAAATAGGTGTTTGACATTTCGTTATCTGATTTGATAGCCATAAATTTTGCAACTGCTTCTAATTTGCTCATCTTGCAGCTAGGATATAATGCATCCTCAGCAGACCTCAACAACTCATAAAATTCAGACGGTGCCAACTCCAGATTTGAAGCTATATCAGCCGGAGTTTCTGTATGTTAAACAGATGAACCTACAACATCATGTACTAAATCTTGAAACCGGGATGGATCCTGAATCATGTTGGTATCACCTGCTCTGGAACTGGGTTCACCATGTTGATACAAAAAAACATAATCCGGTTGAAAACCAAAACGCAAGAGATGTCCCCCCACTTTGTCAAACGTGTCAAATGTTCTCAATGCACATTTTCTAAAAGGGAATTTTATTTTGCCTTCTGAAACAAATTCTAGATTTGATGCCGCAAATGATAAAAAAGTCTCCACACCCTCTACAAATACTAGATTTAAACCAGAATCGTTTGGATTTCTACGTTGATTTATCCATATGCGGTCACCTAATAATGATTGTTGACGACCTCGTTGTTCCATATTTTTCTATAAAATATAAAAGCATTACTGGTTTTGAATAATTTGTTAGAAAAAACACTCAAGCAAGGATAATTATAGAGTTTACATCATACACGACTGACGAAAGGAGAATTGTATATAATATAAAAAATTATATTATTTTAATATTAATAATAAAATATACTAATAATGTAATAATGTTTTTATTCCTAATTATTGGTAATTATTCCTAATTATTGGTAATTATTCCTAATTATCAGTAATTATATAAATAATTACCCATAATTAGGAATAATTACCAATAATTATGAATAAAAAAATTATTAGTATATTTTATTATTAATATTAAAATAATATAATTTTTTATATTACATACAATTCTCCTTTCATTTGTGTGTTTTCTGTCTCCATATACAAATATTACATGTGGAGACAGAAAACACACAGATGAAAGGAGAATTGAATATAATATAAAAAATTATATTATTTTAATATTAATAATAAAATATACTAATAATGTATTAATGTTATTATTCATAATTATTGGTAATTATTCCTAATTATTGGTAATTCTTCTTAATTATTGATAATTATTCCTAATTATTGGTAATTATTCCTAATTATTGGTAATTATTCCTAATTATTGGTAATTATTCCTAATTATTGGTAATTATTGGTAATTATTCCTAATTATTGGTAATTATTCCTAATTATTGGTAATTATTAGTAATTATTGGTAATTATTGGTAATTATTGGTAATTATTCCTAATTATTGGTAATTATTACTAATTATTGGTAATTATTACTAATTATTGGTAATTATTACTAATTATTACTAATTATTACTAATTATTGGTAATTATTACTAATTATTGGTAATTATTACTAATTATTACTAATTATTACTAATTATTGGTAATTATTACTAATTATTTCTAATTATTGGTAATTATTATTAATTATTACTAATTATTGGTAATTATTATTAATTATTATTAATTAGTGGTAATTATTGGTAATTATTACTAATTATTACTAATTATTGGTAATTATTCCTAATTATTACTAATTATTACTAATTATGGGTAATTATTACTAATTATTGGTAATTATTACTAATTATTGGTAATTATTACTAATTATTACTAATTATTACTAATTATTGGTAATTATTACTAATTATTACTAATTATTACTAATTATTGGTAATTATTACTAATTAATACTAATTATTGGTAATTATTCCTAATTATTACTAATTATTACTAATTATTACTAATTATTAATAATTATTACTAATTAGTGGTAATTATTGGTAATTATTACTAATTATTACTAATTATTACTAATTATTGGTAATTATTACTAATAATTACCAATTATTACTAATTATTACTAATTAGTGGTAATTATTAGTTATTATTAGTAATTATTACTAATTATTACTAATTTTTACTAACTATTGGTAATTATAACTAATTATTACTAATTATTGGTAATTATTACTAATTATTGGTAATTATTACTAATTATTACTAATTATTACTAATTATTACTAATTATTGGTAATTATTACTAATTATTGGTAATTATTACTAATTATTACTAATTATTACTAATTATTACAAATTATTGGTAATTATTACTAATTATTACTAATTATTACTAAGTATTGGTAATTATTACTAATTAATACTAATTATTGGTAATTATTCCAAATTATTACTAATTATTACTAATTAGTGGTAATTAAGGGTAATTATTACTAATTATTACTAATTATTACTAATTATTACTAATTATTGGTAATTATTACTAATTATTACTAATTATTACTAATTAGTGGTAATTATTAGTAATTATTAGTAATTATTACTAATTATTACTAATTATTGGTAATTATTACTAATTATTACTAATTATTGGTAATTATTACGAATTATTGGTAATTATTACTAATTATTGGTAATTATTACAAATTATTGGTAATTATTACTAATTATTACTAATTATTCCTAATTATTGCTAATTATTGGTAATTATTGGTAATTATTCCTAATTATTGGTAATTTTTTGAATAATTACCAATAATTAGGAATAATTACCAATAATTAGGAATAATAACATTATTAGTATATTTTATTATTAATATTAAAATAATATAATTTTCTATATTATATACAATTCTCCTTTCATGTGTGTGTTTTCTGTCTCCACATACAAATATTACATGTGGAGACAGAAAACACACAGATGAAAGGAAAATTGTATATAATATTAAAAATTATATTATTTTAACATTAATAATAAAATATACTAATACTATAATAATGTCATTATTCCTAATTATTGGTAATTATTACTAACTATTACTAATTATTACTAATTATGACTAATTATTACTAATTATGGATAATTATTGGTAATTAGTAAATTATGACTAATTATTCGTAATTATCGGTAATTATTACTAATTATGGATAATTATTGGTAATTAGTAAATTATTACTAATTATTGGTAAATCTTGGTAATTATTTGTAATTATTACTAATTATGGATAATTATTGGTAATTATTACTAATTATGGATAATTATTGGTAATTATTACTAATTATGAATAATTATTGGTAATTATTACTAATTATGGATAATTATTTGTAATTATTACTAATTATTGCTAATTATTACTAATTATTGCTAATAATTCCTAATTATTAGTAATTATTACTAATTATTGGTAATTATTGGCAATTATTACTAATTATTGGTAATTATTGGTAATTATTACTAATTATTAATATTTAGTACTAAATATTGGTAATTATTGGTAATTATTACTAATTATTTGTAATTATTACTAATTATTGCTAATTATTGGTAATTATTACTATTTATTACTAATTATTACTAATTACTGGTAATTATTGAAAATTATTACTAATTATTGTTAATTATTGGAAATTATTACTAATTATTGGTAATTATTGGAAATTATTACTAATTATTGGTAATTATTACTAATTATTAGTAATTATTACGAATTATTACCAATTATTGGTAATTGTTGGTAATTATTACTAATTATTCCTAATTGTTGGTATTTATTACTAATTATTAGCATTTATTCTTAATTATTGGAAATTATTACTAATTATTCCTAATTACGATTAACTATGAACAATACTAATAATATAAATTTATTAAGTAACAAAACAATGTAAACATCATTAAATTACAACTAATTAAAAATAATTGAAACTAATAAAAAATTTAAAATAAATATTAAATTAAAATGAACATAAATACCTTTAAAATTGATTTGAGGTTGATCACTGGTCGTTCTTGAAAACTTCAATATCAACTCCGAAAAGAAAAATTAAACTTAAGAAACGCTGAACTCTAGAAATAGAATTTTGAGAGAAGGAGAAGATCGAGTTTGAGAATGAATAGAAAAAAACGGATGGGGGCGGGGTATTTATAGGTTAGATTATTTGCGACGGGTATCCCGTCGCAAATATCTTAGCCATCATTTAATACTGTCAACGATTAAATAGTTATTTGCAACGGGTCCCGTCGCAAATACTAACCTGCCGACATACTATTTGCGACGGGAGTATATTCCCGTCGCAAATAGCTTTTACCGCCGCTGATTATTTGCGACGGGCGGTTACCGCCCATCGCAAATACGTTTCCCGCGATTTGGCACGCAAAGCGCGCCAGTCCTTTTGCGACGGGGAAAGCTAACCCGTCGCAAAAGACTATTTATTTGCGACGGGCAAATTCCCCCGTCGCAAATAAGTTTTTAACCGGGCTATTTGCGACGTGATTTATCCTCGTCGCAAATAACCCGTCGCAAATACCCATTTTTCCCGTAGTGTACAGGTTGCAGACATCCTGACAAAGGCCTTACCCAAGGCAGCATTTGAGAGACATCGACTGGCTCTGGGAGTTCAGTCGACTCCCCGCACTTGAAATAGTGTGGTCCCATAACCCCCCCCCCCCCCCCCTCTCTCCCCAAGGTATGATGTGTTTTTCTCTAATGTGCTGATATGTGTTCTCTACTATGTTACAGACTACAAAGATGTGACCTTTGGGTTCGTTGACAAAGGGGAAGAAAATAGTGATTGTTCAAGGGGGAGACAGTGTGGCTATACGAGAAATCATGACAGATACGGGGAGATGCTGACTAGTGGAGCAGTCAGATAGGGGGAGAATTGAGAATGGGGGAGAGTATTAAATCTGACGATGCTAGAAGTGATCGATCAAAGAATAGATATCACGACAACTGAGGATTGTGATACAAGCAGAACAGTGGTGTTGGAATGGAGTGAAAAGGTGTCCAGCTATCACCAATTGGGATCAATGTGGTTCAACAATTGGTATCAATTTATGAATTGGTATCAGGTTGGAATCAACAATTGGTGTATGACATGAAGTGATTCATTGTTGAACTTTTCATACTACTCTTGTTTCTCACGCCGAGCATTTATCATGTGGGCTTAGAGTACGTGTTAAGTGATTCCTTGAACGCTATCATAATTGCAAGAGGCGAATGGTGGTAGCGGCTGGAAGATGACTCAGCGAGGTATCAAAGTGCAGAAAATCATTCTGAGCAGAGTTGTGAAGAGTTTTCAACAAACCTAAAGGGGGAGATTGTTGGGAAAAAATCCCTCAAGGTAACATTGAAGTATTTTTGGGTTGATTGTGTTTGTTGACAAAGCAGGTTTCCATGGAGAATGGTCGAGTTCCAAAGAAGTTGTTGACAATCCATGTTGACAAAGAACGATGATAAAGGAAAGGACGATCTGGAGGCGGTACAAAAGAGCAGTACATGGTGGCGTCGTTTCCAAGTGTTTGCCAAATTTTTGGGGTCCAAAATTTGGAGGTTGGTGAGAATCGCGAAAAGTGGATTTCAATGAAGATCATTTTTTTATATGGAAAAGGCATGAGTTTCATGAAGATGGGATGCATGGAATAGATTTCGCGAAGGCCAGAAAAATGGAGGCGGTGGTGCTTCACGATTACGTCAAAGTTTCGCGAACGATAGAGTTGAAGCGCATCGCGGCGGTGAAGGGCTTTACGAGGGTGCTTCGTGGCGAAGGCGTGAAGGAATGTTGACGGTGATGCTTCACGATTACGACGAGCTTCGCGAATGGAAAATTGTCGTGGTGCTTTACGATTTGGACAGAATTCCGGCGAAAACTTCAGAGCGTCGCAATTTGAGATGACGTGGCATTGACTTCGTGCGAAAAGTTTGAGGGTCGGTGGAATCGCCTATAAATAGAGGCCGAACCCCTCGAGAGAAGTGGAGAGAATTTTCAGAGAAGATCATTTGCTCTCGATTTGCGAAGGTGGTTCGCGGAGCCAGTGTGCTTCATGAAAGAGGAGCTTCGCGGCGGCTACTGTAGCTCGGCGAAACCTGTGAGCTCTGTGTTGTCTTAGTAAGCTTCACGAGGGACATTGCTTTTCGAGGTCTTGAGCTTCGCGAAAGTGCTTCATGAAAGTGCTTCACGGAAAGGCAGGAGCTTCGCGAAGGCTTGTTTGAGCTTCGTGAAATTGGGAGCTTCGCGAAGTAGGGTGCTTTTCGAAGGTGTATCCAAAAGGAATTGCCCAGTGATCAGAGACAAAGAGGTATTCATCAGTGGATGAATTTTGGACTTCAATAGAGCATCTATCAACAGTTGAAGATGCATTATTTCATGTAAATGAAGAGACTTACAGGACTATAAACTGTGAGTGGATCCCTTCCAAGTGCAGTGAGCATAGGAAGAGGAAAAAGGTGATCCTCTCCACCGGCAGTGAGCCATAGAGAGAGAAACAGGGAGTGACCCTTGGGAAAGAAGTGAGCTGACCCTAAACCTTGTAAAGGTAGTGGGCCTGGGCATAGAAGTGATCTAGCCCGAACCTTGTGAACATTATTGGTAGTGAGCCTTAGTGGATTTGGTACAATGGAACATCGCCGTTGTATGCTCCTTGGACGTAGCCCAGTGCGGGTGAACCAAGTAAAAATATCTTTGTCTGCCTAGTCGCTTCCCTGCATTGCATTCAAAGAATCATCATCAGACAAACTAGAAAAGAACTGATCATAATAATCGCACAAGAGCAAACAAAGTGACCATTGTAATAAATTGGTCAAGATCCAGTGGGGTAGGAAGAACTTTGAAAATAATATCCATACACTGATTCACCCCCCCTCTCAGGGTATATAGGCCCCCATTGGCCCTAACATTATTACCTGAATAATAATTAATAAATGATTTTCTACCCCACACATGTATATTAGATAACATGGCTATTCTTACACTCTAGAACTCATATGGAATACCATTTATCGATTTAGATGGCACTTGGTTTAGTATGTGTGCCACTGTTTATAATTCATATCCCCAAACGGATAATGGAAGACTCACATGACTCGTCATTGATCTCACCATGTCCCGTAAATAATCAATGAAATCTTTATTAAGTTATTCTCCACCTCGGTCTGAGTGGAGTTTCTTAATATTCTTACATTGATGGTTCTCAAATTCATTCTTGTATTCTTTGAACTTATCAAAAGAAGACGACATATACCTCATTAAGTAGATATATCAGTATCTACTAAAATAATTAGTAAAAGTCATGAAGTTTGAGTACCCTCCCCTTGTTTCAACTAGAAATGGTCCACACACATCGGTATGAACCTATTCAAGAAGTTCTTTATCACTTTCACCTTTACCACTAAATGGGGATTTGGTCGTTCTGCTTTGTAAACATGCATGACATACGCCAAGTGGTTTTAGTTTGAAAGAATCTTAATATCCCTCTTGATGTAACTTTGTCAAGCGTTTCTCGTTTACATGACCTAGCAGGTGATGCAAAAGTTGGGTCTGATACGATTCATGTGAAGTATCTCGGTTATCGATTGCCATTACATGGTTTGAGTAATCCAACACGTAAAGTCTGTTGTATAAATGTGCCCAACCATAACAAATTCTATATTTGTAAAATAATCAACATTCATTTCAAAAAATGAAAAAAAATCCATCTGTATCTTATCTGGATACAGAAATAATGTTTTTAGTAATAGAAGGGACATAATAACAACCCATTAACACCAAGATAATCCCAGTTTGCAACGTGAGGTGGTAGTCCCTGACAGCTACGACAACAAGTCTAGCTCCGTTGGCCGCCAGTAGATCTACCTCCCCTCGATCAATCTTCCTGAATCTACTCGGTTCTTGTATTTTGATAGATACATGAGAACCAAAATATATATCTAATAAACAATTTGTAGAAATAGATAGATTACATTCAATAACAAACACACCTGATGATTTCCCTTTTTCATAGGATAGGATCATTTCATCATCTAGTGTCCCTTCATTCCACATAAAAAACAAAACAGCCTCCTATTATCTTACCTCCCCATTGATCATCCTTTTCATGAAAGGCCGTGAAGATGCTTTGGGAATAATGTTCTTCTCCATCCCTTTCCTCTTATTCACTAAAAGGAAAAAGGCTTTTCATGCTTCATATCTTTGACCACTTGGAGAATGATGCAAAAAAGATCAGATAGAGACTTCTCAATGTTGTTCATATTAAAATTGACAACAATGATATAGAATCTATGAGGGAGTGATGAGACAATGAGATCGGTGCCACGTTCTTTGGGGAGTTTAAACCCTAGAACATCCAAGCACTCAATGTAGCCAATGATCTTGACTACATGAGGCCCAGTTGGGAAAGTTTCTCCAAGCATACTCCAAAAGAGTGCCTTAGAGATCTCAAAACATTCCTGTCTTTCTCTCTCCTAGTAAATACCACAGAGGTGATCGAGCATGTTATAAGAATCCAAGTTTTCATGAGACTTCATGAGCACTGTAGACATTGATTATAACATCAAACATTGAACGTCGACCGTGTCATTCATATGATTCTCATAGACCAAGAAATCCTCATCACTCACCTATTTGGAATGAGGACCATGTAATAATAAATATAGTATTTAAGACTTCCGTTAATGTCATAGGATAATCCGAAGGTGTCTAAACCATTCCTGGAAGTTACTGCTAGTGAGGATATTTTCTTTATCCAAAATTGATCTTAGGGATAGTGTGGTTGATGAGTTTTTCATTTTAATTCGACAATTAAAATAGTCGGTTGTTATTGCATTTGTGATTACATTTTATTATAAATAATATATTTTATTAAGTCTCCCACTAATTTATCAATCTCCATTATCCCTCACCATTGAAATTGGAATATCTAGTTACAATGACATTCATGTGGAAAGGATCCATATTCCCCTTCACATAAATCTAATAAGGGTTGTTCATGCAATTATTAGGTATTTTAGTAGGCAGGATTTTTCCAACTGTAGGCTTACATCTCCTTGATATGTTGAGTGGACTCCCAAATCCTAAAATCATGACTTTGGATTTCCTCAACTCTTTCCTCAAATATTACTCCATTTCTAGCAAGGGATATTCCTCTTGATGTAATATGATAATGTCTACATGAAACCTTTCATAAGGGATTCCTGTATTAAAGTATGTGTTCCAACATGGGTTGGTCAAACACATAGTTTTATTGAGTTTCTCCCTTAATCAAGTAACAGAAAGCTTGTTCTGACTTAATATATTATTTGAGGGAATTTTTTCTCTTATACATGAATTTCTTATTATCATTATCACACACTTGTTAATATTATGTAGAACTTACTTAAGTGATTAACTATGTCTTGATAATATTTATTCTTATGTCTAGTTTATTTTAGTTCCATATTTCATGCTTATTTAATTCATTAATTATGTGATTGTGACAACTGGTCCTTAATGATAAGCCATGAAACTGACAGAAATAAAATAATGTAAATTGCAGGATCATGATATTTTCTAATGGATAGTTTCTCTAGAAGTTAATAAAATAACCCTGACCAAGGGCAGAAACCCCTTGAACCATTTGGGATCGTGTTTATAGCTTCCACCTGTCCACCTCTGTATCTTCAAGAATTGGTTTTGTCTCAGCTCTAGCTTGAACTGCCTCCACTAGCTTGGGAGTTCCAACCATTACATATGGCTTTTTTAACTCACATGTAGGTGAGGGGTAAAAAGAGGGTTTATAAAAAATAATCCTTGGGCACACATGCCCTATATATTAATGAGGATTAGGCTCGCAGACCAACAAATTTAATTCAAATAAATAAATTAAAAGAAACCATCCACATAAAATGGTCTTGGTCTAGCTCATGGTCATCCATACAAGCAATGATATTTACTCATAAATAAAACTAGAAATAAATTCTTTAATCATTTTTGTTTAAGATAAATCACGCTCTAATAAATTAATTATCAGCTTTAATCAATACTACTATCTTAAACCCTTTTCTGAATTTCCTTGAGATTATCATCCATCATAATTTTAAACAAATAAATTCATTTAAAATTATCTTTGTATGTAACATGTACCTTGGAGGAAACCCGGTGATTTCCTATTCATAACTACCCAATGAGTATAAATGATCATGAAGAAGACGTTAAATTAAACACGTATATATATAACACCAATCACGTGGTGTACCATAGCTTTATGCCTGAACGATGGAACACATATGAAGGGTTTGTATAATATAATAATAAATTTTAATAAATCTGTGTAATTTTGATGAGTACACAACGTGTAGTTCCAACTACAAAGCGTGTATTATTTTCCACTATCTATCCGATGTACACGCCCGGGGAAAGAGAGTGTGGGTATAATTCAGAAATATTCGGAGTACACGGTGTGTCCAATGGTCCACATGTCGTGTAGTTCCTCATTACGTGGTCTCTATTTGGGAAATCCATGTACGGGGTACATGGTCTAACCCTAACCTGAAGGGACAACACGTTGTGTCCATTGGGCCACACAGTGTGTAATCTGAAAACCGCATGCCACCTGTTCCGGGTCAACACACTGAGTCATTTAATACTTAGAAAGACTCCAACACTTGGTTTGGTTTGGTGGACTGGTCTGATGCATTGAATCCTGACTACACAGCGTGTACTGCCGAATACATGGCGTGTGTTCTGGTGTTTTATGGCAGGAAGCATTGCCACCTCTGGATGAGATCCTTTATTTTATTTTAATAAAAATTAAAATAAAATATCATTTCGATAAGGTGAACATGAAACGAAAGAGGAGGAATAGATCTCAAGATTCAGATTTAGAGAAAAAATAACTTGATTTGATACAACTAAATTAATATATGCATAATTCATCAATGAAATATTTAAAAATCATAAACAATGATGCAACCCCTTTGATTCCTCATGAGGGACCTGTACGCAGTGGAAGCGTGGTTGGGATGGGACCCAACATTGATTTTTTATAATGATCAATGATTATTCTGAGATCAATACAATGATGAACACTAGTCTCCATGAAATATAATCAATGATTTAGATAAATAAGAAAGAGGCCCAAAACCATAGATATGATCTTTCACATCACATTTATAATTAATTTAATTAATTTTATAAAGAAAAATAATACATTTATCATTGTTATTTTTCATCATTGATGATGTTGGTAGGCCGGAATAACCCTTTCGGATTATCTCATTACGCTTGTAAGGATAAAAAATAAAATCCGTCTAGTAGTGATTCACACATGCTACGATGGCCTCTGATCGACATTGATCATTCTCCGTGTGCTAGGGCGACGAAGTGAGTGTCTTGTGTCGGTCGGTCTTGATTGCTTGTTCTTGAGCCTTGAAGAATGTCTCTTGTTCTTGAGAGGGGAGAGAAGTGGATTCGAGAGAGAAATTTTTTGGCTCAACAATTCTCAATTCACCAGGCGTGTGGTGTGGTGTCTCGCATAATAGGCATACTTTCCAATTTATATACATGGAATTTCAGTTACAATATTTAATTTCATAGCAACAATTAAATATATTAATGATCTTAGAGAAAACCAATGCATTTAATAATAATGTTGCGTCATTATTTATGGTGCGCCAACATGTGCAAAATGGAATTATAAATAAAATTCAGTGTCCTAAAATAATAACAGCGTTATTTTAATTTGTGTCATCTAGTTAAATAATTATTTACCATCTTGAAAATAATTATTTTAATACTGGACCGACCTTGTTCTGGTCTAAATCCACTTCCATTTATCGAACACCCTAATAAGTAAATAAATAAATTATTCTCTTAAATAAATATTTTATTTACAAATTAGTAAATAAATATTTATTAAATGTTCAACAAAATAAATAAATATATTTTATTTATTTTATGTGATCATTGTAACATGAATAAAATTATTCCACATTCTTAAGAATAATATTTATTTCATTAATTAAATTCAAATAGAATTTAATTGTGACTACCAAAAATACTTATTTTGTGAACCTCTAAGATTATTTCTCATTGGAATTAGGTGGGCTTTATTAAAGTCCAAGATTACTATCTAGTAATGGGTCGAGTCACCCAAGAGAAATAAACTAATGTCGCAATAATGAAATCCACATATGAACGCTCACTATATAATATCAACCCTTTTCTGCAATACTTCATCAAGCAGGTTTCACGATTGTGTTATCAACTTTTATACTTGATACGTCACTCATTGACTACCTGAAATAAACTCGTCCTTACAGCATGGCCATGGAGTTTTGTGTGATGCTCCTATTTCAATAAAAGGGATGAGATATCAACTTCTATAAATGGAAGTTACAAATCCTCCCTCGACATATCCATTAATAACATGCCACTCGTGACGTAGCCAACGTACCCTACTTCTCGCCAACGGTCTGCATGACCGATTTCATCAGTAAATCAAAGTGTGTAAGTCGTGACATGTATTAATGATAATCTTAAAGTCTAAGGATCATTACAACACTCGCAGATAGAAATATCTGATGATACCAAACCATACAGAATCCCAACTAGTGGGTATGTTATCATAAACTCCTCTCTTGGAGATTACCAAGTGCAGACTTCATAAGATAAAGTCTCATCTGCTTATGAGTAATCGCACCTGACGGTCTTCAAGATATATGTTCCATCATAACATGTCATCCAAACACAGAACTATATTTAATAATAATGTTATAGCATTTCAAGCTTCTCATCATAGATGGGAACTTCCATGACCCTATCAATGAAACAAATACTCTATGAGATTATTACATCACAGTCTTGCAGAACAATGAAAAATATTTAATAATACATTAAATATCCATGTAATAATAGTAAAACCAGTTGGTTATAAGACACCAACTATTAAAAACTTCCATGTGAACTAGATCCAACTGCATATGAATTTCTGTATTCTAGACCTCACAAGCTGATCATATTTCTACTAAGTCAAGGCTTTAGTTAAGGGGTCCTCCATGTTGTCTTCCATGGAATACTTCACACTGCAACTTAACCTATATGAGAAAAATCCCTCAAGAGATGATACATACAATGTATGTGCTTCATCCGTTAATGTGACCTTGGCTCTTTTGAGAGATCCCCCACTGTAGTATTATCACAGTACACTGTGATGTGATCTTTACTGCGTGGTATCACATCTAGCTCCTAGATGAAGCTTTACATCCAAACTACTTCTTTAGTTTCCATTGAAGCTGCTATATACTCGGACCCTGCTATAGAATCTGGGACCACACTCTGCTTTGAGATCTTCTAGCTCACCACACCTCCATTTAAAGGGAATATGTATCCCATTTGTTACTTTATGTCATCTTAATTAGTCTGGAAACTAGCATCTCCATATACTCTAATCACTAGTTCCTCATCTCCTCCATAATCCAGGAACATATTCTTTGTAACGACCCAAAGTTTTTCAATGGAAATTCACTTCTTATATTTATGTCATAAAATCACATGAAAACACAACATACTGAACTAATTAGTGATAAGTGAATTTTAAAGATAATTTTGTCACTTATGTGTTTGGAATTTTAAAAATCGAACACACACGGTTGAGTTCAAGATGTTTTTTGAAGTCTAATAAAAAAATAATTTTTGGTGAATAGTAACCTACCCTTATGAATAGTAACATAACCGTATGAATAGTGATATAACCTAATGAATAGTAACCTCGCCTATGATAGTATAAAAATAATGTTCAAGTTGGAAGTATGATATACCTATATTTTAGAATAAGATAAGAAATGTTTTAAAACTGGTTTTGATAATAAATTATTATTTTAATAAAATATTAAAATAATCATGTTTAAAAAATTATTTTTGAAAAATGGAATTCATTTTTGGATTCTCCACGTTGGAAATTGGTTAGGATGAATTTTTTGGATTTTTCTAGAAATACTTGAATTTTTTATGAATAGTGGAATCTGATAATTCATAATAAATGCTAAATAAAGGATTAATTGAGTCATCGATGATGTTCTGCTGATGTAAGCCCACATGGTTCGAATTCAAATGACCCATTTACTATTCTTGGTCATGGAATACTTACTATTCTTTGTCTTGTGAAGAAATAATAAATTAAGGATTATAATATCATTAAATCCCTCCTCACATCCACTATAAAACCCCCCTTCACAGCCTCTTCTCTTCAATCCTTTCAATCTCCAAGCCTTCTATAAATTCTTCCCAAATCCCTCCACAAGGTCCTACCACACGTCCCAAATCTCTCATCCTCCTCAAAATACCAAAACCTCTCCCCTTAAGAGGTTCTCAAAGGATGAATTCTCATGTGTTAAATTCCATTTCCCAAATTTCTTCTTTTTCTTTTATGTTCTTTTCCTTTTTTATTTTTTTCCTCACCTCCCCTCACCATAATAGTGTGGTAAATCCATTAACATACATGTACTTAAATGTCTTCATGCTATTGGTATATTTCATTACCTTCTCCCCTTTCCCCACCATTTATTTGAAGAAATGAAAGCACCGTTTGAGATGTGCTAATTTAGCATATTCAAGGACAACAGTTTATCAATTTCAATTATTGTCTTTAATTCTGGTCATGAAACCATTTGTGTAATGGTTGAACCATATTATTATATATGTTATATATCCTATTTTTGTTTTTGTAATCCTTTGTTACAAATGGAATTAAGTTATAAATCAAAACACATTCTATGTAATCAAATCCGCCGATCAACAAAAACGGTTATCACTATGGTTATATATATATAGTAATTCGACATATCTCTAAGTAAAATAATTAAAATTAAAACCAATTAATATACTATATATGAACTAAAGAATATTACTTCAATTATATACAAACACATTCATCGTGCATATAATCCAAACTTGAATCTAAGTGAACTGATCTTTTAAAGCCAAGTAAACAAACGAGATCGAACAATGAAATTGAACATTATAACTAATAAAAAAGGAATTGAATGAAATAAAAAGGGTTATATTTAAAAAAATTACATATCGAAGAGATTATGTAATTATTAATTAATCATCCTAATTTGTTTATTCAGGTCATTAATAACATGTGGAGAACACCACTAGATTTAATGTAAGGGATCCTCCCCTTTTCACACTTAATCAATACTACTCTTTATGATATGTCTTTTTGTGTAATACCAAGTGATGGGGTATGTTTATAAACATTCCCCATACTAACCTATTGTTTTATAAGTTATTATAAACCCATTTTATCTCTCATCAATCCCTATTTGGTACACCCGACACCATGCCGGTAAAATCATAATGAAATTTACCCAAACCTTCTTTGTTCTTTCGGGTTGCCTTATCTTTCATTCAAAATGGTGTTATCAAATCTATTTTTGAGAATATTATGAATTCTGGATAGTTGTGAAAGATTCTAATATCATGACCATTTCATCACTTTCATTCGTGGATATACATGTTTTTGAAAGATTCTTTCCTTAGAACTTTCCAATAAGAAAACATGTTTTAAGGGGACTTCCCAAATTTTTACCCAAATTTGAAGTGCACTATATCCTCTATTCTAAGACACCATTATCCATGTAAATTCATTTTTTTATTATGGAAACCTTCTTGGTTAAATTCCTGTTTTATATAAAAGAATGTCTTCTCTACTATTTTAAAAGCTCTATAGTATTTTCCATAAAACCGCACAAAAATGTTTTAATGCTAATGTTTCTAAAATGCATTTCTCATATGTTGTCACTTATTTTTCACACCACTTACCATGTTATATGCCTATTTTACCCTAGGAAATTCCATGTATATTCTAATTCTTTCCTTACATGGACACTTTCATGATACGCCCATTGGTTATGATTTATGTCAGGATGGTGGTACCCAATTCATTCAATGGGAACCCTTATGTTTGTGTACGGTTGATTATGTTTGATTGTATATGTGGTAAGAATATTTATGTGGAATGAATATTCATGAAAATGTTGAAATGGGTGTGCCCAGACAACACTCCAATGCATTGGGTAAGGATAAGTCTAATGAGATGCGATGTGAAACGGGATTGGCGGTCAGCCTTGACCCGTACTGAAATGGGAAACATGATTAGCAGTTAGCCTTGACCCACACTAAAGATATGATTTATGATTCAGCCACATTTATATGAATCCATGATTATATGATCCCATTCTTATATTATGTGACTTTATAAGTTTCATGCTTTGGATATCATTATGTCATGCCTCCTAACTCAAGTGCTTGAGATGTATCCTTTTGTTCATTTCATTACTGGGATTTTTAGCTCATCTCATTGTTCATGTGTTCCCCAGGGTACCCTATCCAGATGTAAGAGCTCAAAGTATGTTAGAATCACTTTAGTGAGATTAAATAAAAAAAAATTAGTCCCATGTTTTATGTTTTATGTACCTAGTCTTCAAAGACACTAAACTTAACGATCCTTGGCTTGTACTCTGATTATTAATTATGCTCAAAATCATGAAATGTTTTATATAAAAGGCTTGGGTCTCCATATCCTTAGTACGCCTCAGATAATTTTGGATCGTCTTGACTGCCATCCAACTGCGGTCACCTAGGTCATAGTGATATCCTCCTACCACCCTTAATGCATAGGAGGTATCCAGCCTAGTACATAGCATGGAATACATGACTTAACCTATCATCGATTCATATGGAGTCCTTACCATTATCTTTAATTCATAATGTGTCTGAGGACACATTATCTTGGAAAGATGAATGCAATGTGACACTGACAACAATCCCCTCTTAGATTGTTCCATATTGAATCTCTTCTGTATCTTATCAATGTATGTAGATTGACATAGGCTAAACAATCTCTTGGATCCATCATGATGTATCTTGATACCAAGAATATACACTGCCTCGCCCAGTTCTTTCAGGGAGAAGCACTGATTCTACCATTCCATAACAGATAGTAAGACTGGTATCTCATTTCCAATAAGTAATATGTCATCAACATATACTATTAGGAAAACAGCTACACTCCCACTAAACCGTTTGTAGACACTAGTCTCACATTGATTCTTGATAAAACCAAATTATTTTACAGCTTCGTCCAAATGAATGTTCCAGGACCTAGATGCTTTCTTAAATCCATAAATGGTTCTAAAACATGAATACCTTATTCGCATCCTTTGGAGTCACAAACCCTACAAGTTGTGTCATGTAGACATCTTACCGAAGTTTAACATTAAGGAATATTGTTTTAACATCCATTTTCCAAATCACATAATCATTGTATGCAGTTATGAAATGTAGAATTTTGATGGATTTTAGCATTGTAACTGGTGCGAAGGTTTCATTGTTGTCAATTCCTTGACATTGTTTAAAACCTTTTGCAACCAGTCATGCCTTATTGGTACTCTATTGTCCTTCCATGTCCAGTTTCTTCTAGAATACCCATTTTCAACCAAACAGCTTTCAATCAACTGGAGGATCTACCAAAATCCAGACTTGGTTTTGGTACATGGAATCCATTTTAGAATTCATGGCTTCGTTCCACATGGCACCATCTGTGGCACATAATGCTTCATGGTAGGTTAGAGGATAATTATTATCAACTAATAAGGAGTCGCCATCATCGGTAACTAGAAAACTATACCGTTCCAGTCCTCTAACCACTTTGTACTCCTACATAGTACTTGTGTCTCTGAAAATGATTTTTCTTCCATGGGGATTTTTGGAATATCTTCCTATACCAACTCTTGTGTACCTTGAGCCTCGACTTCATCGATGTCTATCTCACTCCCACCATCTCTTTTGAAGATGTGCTCCCTCTCAAGGAATATGGAATGTCTTTCCACTATAAAATTTTTGTCTAAGCGGTTGTATAGGTAATATCCACTTGTTTCCTTGTGGTATCCTATAAGGGTACACTTTTTTCCTCGGGGTGTGAGTTTGTTACCTGAAGAGGCCTTAAAAAATGCTTTTCTACCCCACACATGTATATTTGATAACATGGATTTTCTTCCACTCCAGAACTCATATGGAATAACATTTATCAATTTAGATGGAACTTGGTTAATATGTGTGCCACTGTTTATAATGAATATCCCAAAAAGTATAATGGAAGACTCACATGACTCATCATTGATCTCAACATGTTCAACAAGGTGTGATTTATCCTTTTAGCCACACCATTCCATTGGGGCATGTATGGATGATTGAGTTGGGATAAGATCCCAAACTCCTATAAGTAATCAATGAAATATTGATTAAGATATTCTCCACCTCGGTTTGAGTGGAGTTTCTTAATATTCAAACCACGATGGTTCCCAAATTCAGTCTTGTATTCTTTGAACTTATCAAAAGAATCCGACATATACCTCATTATGTAGATATATCTATATCAACTAAAATAATTAGTAAAACTTATTATGTTTGAGTACTATCCCCTTGATTAAACTAGAAATGGTCCACACACATCAGTATGAATCAATTCCAGAATTTCATTAGCCCTTTCACCTTTCCCACCAAAGGAGGATTTGGTCATTTTCTCTTGTAAACATGCATGACATACACCATGTAGTTTTTGTTTGAAAGAATATAAATATATTTCTTGATGTAAAATTTTCATGAATTTCTCATTTACATGTCCTAACAGGTTATGAAAAAGTTGGGTGTGGTATGAGACATGTAAAGTATCTTTGTTCACTATTTCCATTACATGGTTTGTGTAATCCGACATGCAAAGTCTGTTGTATAAATGTTCCCAACCATAACAAATTCTATCTTTCTAAAATATGAACATTCATTTACAAACCTGAAAAAAATACATCTGTATCTAATCTGGATACCGAAATAATGTTTTTAGTAACAGAATGCGCATAATGACAACCCTTTAACACCAAGATCATCCCAGTTGGCAACATGATGTGGTTGTCCCCGACAACTACGATAGCAAGTCTGGCTCTATTGGCCGCTATTAGATCTACCTCCACTCAATCAATCATCCTAAATCTACTTGGTTCTTATATTTTGATAGATACCTGAGCACCACAATCTGTATCTAATACCCAATTGGTAGAAATAGAAAGATTTCATTTGATAACAAACACAGCTGAAGCTTCCCCTTGTTTCTTAGGCTGGGTTAATTTCATCATCTAGTGTCCCTTATTTCCACATGCAAAACAAAAATCCTCCAATTTACTTACCTCCCCATTGATCATCATTTTATTTGAAGTCTATAAAAATGCTTTGGGCATAAATCTCTTCTCCATACCTTTCCTATTATTCACCATAAAGAGAAAAGGCTTTTCACACTTCCTATATTTGACCACTTGGATAATGATGATAAAAAGATCATATAAAGACTTCTCAATGTGGTTCATATTAAAATTGACAAAAAAGATATATAAGATTTGAGGGATTGATGCGAGAATAATATTGGTGCCCAGTTCTTCGAGGAGTTTAAACCCTAGAAACTCCAAGCGCTCAATGTAGCCAATGAGCTTGACTACATGAGGCCCACCTCGGCCACAATCTCCAAGAATACTTTGGAAGAGTGCCTTATAGATTTCAAACCGTTCATGTCTTTCTCTCTCCCTGTAAAGACCACGGAGGTGCTCGAGCATACTATAAGCACCCATGTTTTAATGAGACATAATGAGCACACTAGACATTGATGATAACATCAAACATTGAACGTCGACCGTGTCATTAATATGTTTCTCATAGACCAAGAAATCCTCATCACTAACCTCTTTGGAAAGAGGATTAGGTAATACTGGCTCTAGTACGTAAGACTTCCATTCATGGTGTAGGATAACCCAAAGGTGTCTAAACCATTCCTGGAAGTTACTACTGGTGAGGATGTTTTCATTATCCAGAAATGATAATAGGGATAGTGTGGTTGACATGATTTTCATTTTTATTCTTCAATTAAAATAGTAGGTCGTTATTTCTTTCTTGATTACATTTTATTAGAAATAATTAATTTTATTATGCCTCACACTAATTTATCAAGCCCCAATAGCCCACACCATTGAAGTTGGAATGTCTCGTACCAATGAAATTCAAGTGGAAAATATCTATATTCCCCTTCGCATAACCACAATAAGGGTTGTTCAAGCTATTAAAAGATATTTTGGTAGGCAGGTTTTTTCCAACTGCAGGCTTGAAGCTCCTTGATTTGTTGAGTGGACTCCCCAATCCTAAAATCATGACTTTGGATTTCCTCAACTCTTGCCTCAAATATTACTCCTTGTCTAGCAAGGGATACTCCTCTTGACGCAATATGATTAAGTAATCCTGAAACCTTTCATAAGGAATTACTCCATAAAATTAAGTGTTCCAACAAGGGTTTGTCAAACACATAGTGTTATTGATTTTTTACCTTAATCACGTAACAGAAGGCCTGTTCTAACATAATATATCATTTGAGGGATTATTTACCTCTTATGCACGAATTTCTTATGTTAATTATCACACGTTTGTTAATATTATGTGGATATTACTTAAGTGATTAACCATTTCTTGATAAAATTTATGCTTAAGTCTAGTTTATTTTAGTTCCATATTTTATGCTCATTTAATTCACTAATTTTGTAATCGTGACAACACGTCCATACTGATAAACCATGCAACTGACAGAAATAAAATAATGTAAATTGCATGATCATGATATTTTCTAATGGTTAGTTTCTCTAGCTGTTGATAAAATAACCCTGACCTAGGGGAGAAACACCTTGAACCTTTTAGGTTCTGTTTTACAGCTTGCACCTATCCACCTCTATTTCTCTAGGGATTGGGTTTTTCTCAGTTCTTGATTGAACTACCTCCACTAGCTTGGGAGTTCCAACAATTACATATGCCTTTTTGTAACTCATATGTAGGTGAGGGGTAAAAGGGGGTTTTATATAAAAGAATCCTTGGGCACGCATGCCCTATATATTAATGAGGAGAAGGCACGTAGACCAAAAAATTTAATTCAAATAAATAAATTAAAAGAAACCATCCACATATAATGGTCCTGTTCTAGCTCATGGTCATCCATACAAGCAATGATATTTACTCATAAGTAAATCTATCAATAAATTCTTAAATCGTTCTTGTTTAAGATAAACCATACAAGAAATGATATTTACTCAAGATTCCGATTTATAGAATGATTGACTTGAATTGAGAGAACTAAATTAATATATGCATAATTCATCAACAAAATATTTAAATATTATAAACAATTATGTAACCACTTTGATACCACATGAAGTTCCTGCACGTAGTGGAAGCATGGCTGGGATGGGGCCCAACATTGATTTTTTACCGTGATAAATGATTATTCCAAGATCTACACGATGATGAACACCAGTCTCCTTGGAATATAATCAAATATTTAGATAAAAAATAAAGAGGCCCAAATCCTTAAAGAGGGTAATGCACATCATGTTTATAATTAATTTAATTAATTTAATAAAGAAAAATAATACATGTATCATTGTTATTTTTCATCATTTATGTTGTTGATCATTCAGAATGACCCTTCCAGATTATCTCGTTGCACTTGTATAGATCAATAATAGAATCCCTCTAGCGGTGATCGACACGTGCCACGATGGCCTCCGATCGACATTGCTCGTTCTCCGGGTGTTAGGGAGGTGAAGTGAGTGTCTTGTGTCAGTCGTTCTTGATCGCTTGTTCTTCGGCCTTGAAGAACGTCTCTTGTTCTTGAGAGGGGAGAGAAGTGGATTCGAGAGAGAAATTGTTTGGCTCAACAATTCTCAATTCACCTTGCGCGTGGTGTTGTGTCTGGCATAATAGGTGTACTTGCCTATTTATATACAAGGAATTCTAGTTACAATATTTAATTGCAAAGAAACAATTAAATACATTCATGAACATAGAGGAAACCCATGCATTTTATAATAATACTGGGTCATTATTTATGGTGCTCCAACATGTGAAAAATAGAATTATAAATAAAATTAAGCGTCATAAAATAATAGCTGCCTTATTTTAATTTGTTCCAACTAGTTAATTAATTATTTACCTTCTTGAAAATAATTATTTTACTACCGGACCAACCTTGGTCCGGTCGAAATCCACTTCCATTTATTGACCACCCTAATAAATAAATAAATAATTTATTCTCCAAGATAAATTTTTTATTTAAAAATTATTAAATAAATATTTATTAAATGTTTAATAAAATAAATAAATATATTGAATTTAATTTAGGTGATTATTGTAACCAGAATAAAATTATTCCACGTTCTTGAGAATAATATTTATTTCATTAATTAAATTCAAATAGAATTTAATTGAGACCACCAAAAAAACGTAGTGTATGACCCTATAGGATTCATTCTCATTGGAATTAGGCGGGCTTCCATAAAGTTCAAGAATACTGTCTAGAAACGTGTTAAGGCACTAAAGAGAAAGAACATAATGTTTCAACAACGACATCCACAAACGAACTCTCACTGTGTAATATAATCCCTTTTTCACAATATCTCCTCAAGAAGGTTACGTGATTGAGTCATCAACTTTTATTCTTGATACGTCATTATTTGACTACCTGAAATAAAATCATCATTGCACCATGGCCAGTGAATTTCACATGATGGATCTATTTCAATCAAAGGGCTGATATATCAACATCAATAAATTGAGGGGAAAATCCTTCCTCGACTTATCCATTAATAACATGCCACTCATGATGCACCCAATATACCCTACTTACCGCCAACTTTCTACATGAATGTTTTGATCAGTAAATCAAATTGCGTATGTCATGACATGTATTAATGGTAATCTTAAAGATTAAGGATCAGTACACATGCTCGCTAATAGAAATATTTGATAACACCAAAACATGAAAAATTCTTACTAGCGGGTCTGTTCTCGTAATCTACTATATTGGAGAATACCAAGTGCAAACATCGTGGGAGGAAATCTCATTAGCTTATGATTATTCACACCAGACGGTCTGCATGCTATGTGTCCCATTATAGCATGTCATCCAACCACAAAACTATATTTAAGAATATTTTTATAGCTTTTCATGGTTCACATCATAGCGGGGAACTTCCATGACCTTATCAAGGAAAAAAATTATAAAGACATTATTATATCATAGTCATGTAGAACAATGAACAATATGTAATAATACATTGAATATCCATGTAATCAATGTAAAACCAGTTGCTTCTAGGACACCAACTCTTACAATAGTTTCCCTCTAAAACACCAAAAAGTTATCAAGGGATATCTTAACATGTATTCAAAACACACAAGAGACAAGATAAATGTGAGAAAAAAGTGTATAATGAAAATTTCACTAAATAATAACATCATTTTCAAACCTACCACTAAAAAACAACTCATCATAAAATGATAAACCATGATTAGATATCAATATAAATTCATAATTGCAGGTAATAACTATCGGTATCATGAAACCATGGAATTTATTTTTGTGGTTCTTCTCATTTGATAGACCAAATTAAGTATCATATTAATTAGAAGCCCCCTATTTTTTAATCCTGATACCATATTATCCCCCTTTTGATCATGAAAGTTTCTATCCCTTTTTCAGTGAACCCAATGGCTACTTATATATTGTTTTCAACTTGATGAAGAACAAATATTATCTCATTGTGAAAAACACCATTCCTTAGGGATAAGAGGCCCCATATCCATATTGTTTATCCATAGGGATTTGAATGAACCCCTGAATCCATTTTATGACATTAAAAAACATCTTTTGAAAAGGAATGTTTTCTAATATAGCTTACCTATGATTTTATAGGCACATACTCTAATTTCAAAATCCCTTGGTCTAAACCCTCTTTGATAATGTGAAATGTGATTTAAATTTACTTTTTCCATGAGATATGTAATTTTTTTCTAAACATAATTGAAATTGAATCGTAACAATGTATTTTAATGAAATACATGAATTCAAATCTCATATCTTCATGTTTCTTTTCCATCCATAGTAACTGAGTTAATGTTTGGGTATACACAATATTTTCATCTTATGAGGAGCTCAATGAAATGAAATATGGTTTCATTCTTAAATATGAGATACCCAATGCCCCAAGATAAAATACACTGCCTAATTTTGGCATTTAATCATATGCTGGACTATCCCAATATTAATTTTTGATACTCAATAACTCTTACATAGATTTTTTATTGTATTGTTAACCAAAATGCATTATTAGTTTAGTATATCAATGTATTATATTCACTGTAGGGATGTGGAATTATTTGGGATTACATTAATGAAGTGCATCCAATGATGTGGAGAGAACAATATCAATTACTATTGAAGTTAGAAAAAAAATACTGACAATGATCTTCCTATATTTAGTTATCTGACTTCTTTTCTGCCATCTTCATAGGATAGTTTTGTCCGGGAAGCCATATGAAGGTTCAAATCCTTGGAATAATCCTTTAAAAATAATCTAAAAATATCCATAACACAATTTTATTAGGAAATATATGTTCCATTTCTTCCTTGTCATTCACATAAACCAAGGAAATGGTTACTCTCTAATCATTGGAAATTCAAGGTTTCATTTTATAACATATGAATACTATTTTCAGTGCAATTAATTCACTCCACCAATTTCTATGACAACATCAAAAACTATAACCATTATCATTTTAATAATCTCATTATTGGAATAGTGATTATAATGATCACTACCACACTGAAAACTAAGCTTCTTATGATAGTGATAATGTCAATGGTACGATGCTTATAGGGCCTACTTCAGTCTATATAGATCCTTTTATGAATTATTTTTATCAACTTCATGGAATTTAAATCCACATGGTTATTCAATATAAGTCTATTCTTTAAGAACCACATTCGGAAATTTTTATTTCAAATTAATCTAGGAAACATTGGATTTATTTTTCACTAATATGGATAAGAATTTTCATATTGTCTCAATCCTTGAAATAGGTGAAAATGTTTCATCAATATAAAAACCCTCAATCAAGGACAATCCCTTGAAAATAAGTTTTTATTAATTTTGAATTATTTCATCACCTTAATTATTATTATTTTGATAAAAAAATTATTTCTTGATGAAATTCATGTCTGTTGATCTCGAAACAATGTCTTGGGTCTTATTATTCTCGATTTGGAAAAGCTCTTCATTCATCTCAGGAATCCAATTATTACCTCTTGAATACTTTTTAAATCATTTCTTCCCTAAATTAGATATGAATGATTATTTTTTTATATTATTTATCCCCATTATATATTCAATTTTGTTCTAACCCATGACAATATATTACCAACCAATTATGGCTTGACTCTTTGGATTCTGTACAGGTTTACTCATCTCAACATCCTAATGTTTTTAGAATCTTACTCAGATACTTTCACTCACTTTCATCCTCTCATCACATCATCGAGATCCTTTGGAAACCATTTGAAAATATTCAAATCAATTTTCTCATTTTCGACTACAACAAAATAATTTCTCTTAATTAAATTTCTCATACCCTTGTTTGAACATCTAAATTCATTTATTTTTCATGAGTTACCGGGATATACCTCTTCATATCCATTGGATTCAAAATTAACTTATTTATCCTTATTATGAACGTAACATTTACTTTTTAAGACAAGAAAGTAAATTAATTTCAAAATTTTCCCCATCAAAACTCATAGGGGGTAATCTCTTCCTTGGACAAGAATGTATATATTAGAAATGTAGTCAAATATTAACAATAAATATTTCCACAACTTATCTATAATGTTATTCTCAAAAATCCCTATTATATCCATGTGGTTGATAATCATATTTCATCTTGAAACCACTCAACCATGTTGATGCATTCTTACTACTGAAACATGGTTCTTTATCCCGTGTTTCACTATATAACACTATACCTAGCAATTTTAAATCGTCATTCCCTTATTAGTTAAAATCATCTATATTTTTTTGACCCATCATATTTTAATCTTTCAATTAATAATTTTTTATGGAAGTAAAAACTTTATACTTATCGGTGATAATTGATAACCATGAAATTAATCTGAAATCATCAATGAAAAGGGAATAATAACATTTTCCCTTAATAATTCGAGGTGAAATAGGCCCACATACATCTACATGTAAATGTTCAACAACTCTTGATGACCTTTGATCTACCAACTTATATGTCTTTCGAGTAATAATACCTTGTTGGAAAGTATAACATTTATGAGTATGATTACATGATAAATCATGGATAAAATTATAAATATAAGATGTAATCAAATATTTTTGGATTTAATTCTCAAATGAAAATGATGTTTATGCCTTAAATTTTACTACTTTTCCTTATAAATAAATAACATGTTTCCTTTTAACTATAAATGAAGACATTTCATTTTCTGTACATTCTCTACAAAAGCAAAACACAATATCTTCCCTTTCATAATTTATTCTTTTCACCACATACATATTTCATATCATATTAGAGGTAGAACCACTATCAACAATCCATATATCAGTGCATTCTGATGTATTGAAGTAAATATCTACAATTAAGACCATATCAATTGATTTTATTTATGATCACTATATTTAAATTAGTAATTGATTCTGACTGATATTTTTTATCTTTTTAAGAATGTGATTCTTCAACCTCATCTTGTAAAGAAACAAAATAATTTTTTTCTCATCACATTCAATGACCCCTAATGTATGCAACCACTTTGAGTCTTCATTATAACATCCCTCTGCACTATTTATGAGAAATATCAAAACATTTTCACAAATATTGCAGAAGAAAAGAATCGAAAATCATTGAAATTTTTAGAATACAAAACTCTATTTTCCTTCATTACAGATCTTATTCTTTTTTATACCTATTGGATATGGATTTTTTTGAGAATGCATAATAATTCTATTATAGTAACAGAAGATATGATATGAATTCATTTTCATCATTCCATAAGTATTGGATATCCATTCCAATCAATGAAACATAAAATTTTGATTTATGCCAAAATAGATCATGAACATAAGAGAAGAAGAAATGGCCCATAAATACCTTCTATTTTTAATAATTTCCTATGCTAGTTTTTTTCTCCATATTGTTCATATTCTATTTTATAAATTCCATTGATTCTCTCTTTGTTCCTCTGTATTATGTCACATATGTGACCTGATTTCCCGATTTCATATTAGGAGTAAAGAGTTTCTATTTATCTTCCACCTTTCTTTATAATCCTACAACATCATCCTCATTTTCATCAATGCATTTGACTCATTCTTCTAACATGTTACTCATACGCTCAATAAATGTTTTTAGTTCTTTAACCTTGATCATGTATTCAGCAACAACATTTGATCATTCTAACTTTTCTAATATGGTCATTTAAATTTATAAATTTATATTAGACTATTTTTCTTACAATTATTGTTTGTAGATATTAGAATCCATAAAAACACAATTTTTTACATTTCTTTTTCTCTCTAACATCAATCTCTTCAAGAGTTTATTCTAATTAAACATAGAGAAAAAATCTCCCTTCAAATTCTACGTCATCATCCCAAAATTCTTACTTTTTTTTCTGAATTTCACATAACATACACAATTTATTTTCTTCATCAATATTTGTAGTTAGCTATAACTTCTACCATTGTTAATTATGAATATTAATTTTCCTATGAAATACCATTTTTCTTTTTGATGAATTTTTGTTTTCAATTTTTCGTTCCTTTCACTTTAGTAGAAGACATATTCATAGGATTTTCATCATTTTCCTCATCATTATATTGAAAATTTATACGACCCATTGAAGAAATATTTTGTTTCTTTATATAATGAAATCATGGAAGATGAGTTCTTCCTTTAAGAATAAATTTTCCTATTTGAATATTTCAGGAATGGAAGGATATAACATTATCAACAATACCATCTCCCTACCACTGTACTAGTCATGAACAATCCCGAGTCGACCCTGAACCGGTCACCCGAGCCGGCCCGCGATATGGCCCGTGGGGTGTTCCCGATCCCCACGGGCTGGAAACTAGTGTCGGGAATCAAAATTTAACAGGTGGGAATGATTTGGCCAAAAGGAAAATAAACTAAGCTGCAAAAAATAAATATAACAAAAGAAAATTAATAAGGAACAACCAACAACACTACTAACCTGACCATGACCAAAACTCCACGTGAGCTCGTGGGTCACTCTCCAATACCACAACCAACGTCGCTCAAGTCGAACAACTGAAGCCAGAACCTGCAAAAGAGCTCAAAAAAAAAAAGAAAACACTATAGGCGAGAGTATTAAAACTTAGTAGGCAAGCCCGATATCTATTCCCAATGCACTACCATTAAAAAAAAGAAACATTTTTTTCATGTTTGAACTACAATATATAAAAGTATGTTTTCCTAAATATTATACATAAAAACCAAGTATGAACCATTTCCCTTAACCATTTCCAAAATTGGGTTCATTTCCTTAGTGTCAACAGCTTTTTATAAAGGGAAAGTGATGTTTACATTTTCAAATTTCTATAGAGATGATTAAACACTTTCATTTGAAAACCATTTTTAAAAACCAAATCAAAATAAATTTACCACTTTCCAATGAAAAAACTACACCAGAAATGCATAAAGTAAAACACACAGCAAGGGAAATGTAGCTATACATATGGGCATTATAATCACTACTACAAGCAACAAAATCCAAATAGACATGGGTGAACCTTGGAGATCGAGAATAAACCAGAAGACACCAATACATGTGAAATCATCCTTATCGACATGTCACGATGAAATCAAAACACACAATACGCTCGACCATCCTCTCCCGGGCAGGTCGAGGGAAAATACCATAGTAATAAACCCAATATATCCACCTACTATGGGACATTGGTCCGTATCATAACCTACAAGTGAAACAATCATTCTTAGAATATTTTATCAATATTCCAGGTTCCCATGTCTCATGTGTTTGGAAGGGGGTTAACTAACTGATGCCAACCTAGCATCCAATCATATGTATATAAAGCACAACAGAAATCACCTCGAGCCACTCCATGGAAGAACCTATTGACTTTAAACTACTCAAGTACCCAGGAGCCTCTAAGTGTGGCCTCCGAAACAATCAATTGCAACCAAGGCATTAGAGTTGTCCTAGCAGGGTTTTTATCAAAACATTTTCATTGCTTTCCATTAAGTGTCAAATGGTCATTAAATACATTTCATAATCACTACTCTAAAAAGAACCAAAATTCTTATTCATGCTTGAGACGAAATCATTTATCATTAAAACCAGAACTACATTTGAAACTCTGTGAATTATGTTTAAAGGCCAAACGGTAATTCTTTCAATACCGGGTTTCCACTCGGCAAGAAAATGTTTCAAGAGTTTGGTATAAAATAAACAGCTCTTTTTACAAAAAATGATCATTTAAAAATCAATTGTCTTATATAAACAATTAATTATATTATATTATCTCACATTTATCAATATTAATAAAATATTTAATTTGAACAATTAATGTTCACAAATAGCAAGAAATAATGTACCTTAATGTTTTAAAAGTAGTGCAATGGGAACCTAGCTTGACTCGCTGTCCAAACCCAAAGGCGCGTCACACCACACACAGATGCACAAACATTCCCTAGTCGATGACTGCAGTATCCCGAGTTTTCCTCACTAACAACATGCTGCAACAAAAGCACAACAACTAAAAACCCAAACCACTAAATAAAAACAAACCATATGAAGAAACGACGTGGAAAAAACACCTCGACATACTTTGAAAACACAACTCACATCGTCGATAATATTTAATAAACCACTTCAAAAAAAATTTAAAACAATTATAAAGAGAAACCCACAAACTACACACCCAAAACTCACCAAATGAACACATTTCTTAACAGATACACACCCCCAACATACTAAAATTAAAAACGCATGACATCCATTGACAAAAACTAAATACAAAATCCCATGAAAAGATATTAAACATCACAAAAATTGGTTTTCCAGCATAACACAGCCTATTTCGCATATACATGATACAAAATATCAAATACAACCTCAATTATTTTTTTTGAAACTAAAAACGCCCCAAACTAGTTAAAAAAACTAAATTAATTAAAAAAAACTAAATCTGCACGAAGCTAATCAACCCCAAAACTTTTCAACTGTATTAAATGGGTGGAACAATTATCCAAACAGTGGAGAACCAACAATTTCAACATAATATAATTAATTTAACAACAAAAATGCATAAACAGCAACCGAAGAGAAGTGAACATCAAGTAAAAAGGTAAAAATAATATAAAGAGTCATAAGCAATGAAATCCAACCGCAAGGATAAAGATGCTTTCAAAATTCAAGTGTTAATGCGACTAACCCTCGGCAGAAGGATGAATATGCCTCAAAGATATTATTCACAACTTAGACAAGTAAACACATAACACATCTTCAAGAAGTAGGTTCTGGAAAAAGAATAGCACCCCTAGACATTGATATAAGAACGCACCGGTGGGGAAGTTCGCGGTTGTAAGGTGCTATCGGTGAGGGGAAAGGGAGACCACCAGGGAACCGCGCACCAATTCGAGTGCGCAGTTGGCCGACTGGTTGGATGGGCAGTGGGTTCGTGCAGGGGCGAGGTGGCACAAGGCTGGCCGGCGGGATGCTGTCTAGGATGGAAGAGACCGAAAAAAGATGTGGGGCGAGGCTGAGGGCCTAGAGCAACCGCGGAAGGCTGTTGGGGTTTAAGGGTGTCGGCACAGAGCTGAGGAGGCCGGAGCACGGAGGGAGTAGGGAAAGGGGGCTATGGGTCGTCGCTGCCAGAGGGGGGAGGTCACCTGGAGGGGAAGAGGAGGGTGACAGGATCTACGGCCGGGAGTGGAGTTACGAGACGGGCTGGAAGCGAGCTGAGGGTGGAGAGCAGGAAGGCTGCAGGAGGGGCAAGCGGAGAGGCGGTAGGAGGGAAGGATGTTGGCGAGGCCGGTAGTCAGCTATGTGGACCGAGGTCGGGTGCGGGAGCCGGCTGCATGAGGGAGGCTGGGGCACATCACGGGATGATGGCGCAAATGCAGACGACGAGGGGGGGGGGCTGCTGGGCGCATGGGTGCTGAGTCTGAAGGGCGCCGTTGTGAGAGGGAGAACAAGAAGGTCACCCGCCACATGAGGGAGAAGGAAGGGAAAACACAGAGAGGGGGAAAAAGGAAAGCCGTGTGGCTCACTCTTGGGTTCTAGGGATAGCAATTAGATATATATATATATATATATATATATAATAATACTAATACAATCAATAAAAATAATAATAATAATAATAATTAATGATAATAATATAAATGATAATAATATAGTGTTAATCATATTGAACATAGTAATATAAATAAAAATATAAATAATATAAATATTAAAATATAAAGAAAAATAATTATCTGATTATGGATAATAAAAGCCAAATTCATTCCTAAAAACACAGACAATTTCACGGCTTGCATGTCGCTGAGTGCGCGGTTGAGCGAACAACTCACAGGCCGTGCCACCCGGCACTAACTACGTGCAGGGAAAAGTTGGGTCTCTGCCACTCAGTTTCATATCTCGTGCACAAGTCAGGCATCTACAAGCTGGGGTGTGACAATTCTCCCCACCAGAGACACATTCAGCCCCATGAAAGTCCCCCAGTCGAACGATAGACAAAATAAGAATCCATGCCCAAATAAAACCAGAAGAAACTATAACATAAGAGAATGAGAGAACACGTGAGGGTTCTCCCCACCACAAGAACTCAACTAGTACGGAAATTCACCACCCAAGCATACCATCTCGGGAAGGGGGGGCGACACGGGAACTCCCAACCCATCCAGACTAACCATTATAGTACTATCGAAACAACACCTCCGCCAAACATGGATCTCTTGACTTAGACCAAAGAAAGCCCAAACACAAGAGAAAAAACTCCGAACAGAACATAACCCAAGAAGTAAACTTGAGCATTACTACAAACGGCGATCCTTCCATAGGCACTTACATCTCCAAACAAACACAGTAAAACTGAGATTTACCCATAAAAGGTTCAAACAAACTTTTAAAGAATCAAAAAATGAATGGTTCAGATAATCATATTTCAGACAACCAGACTTTTTGGATTACAAACGAACACATCCATCCTAACTTCACGACAAAACAATGGACCTAAAACAACACCAAAACATTAAAAGTGGAATAACCAGAACAGAAGGACTTTAAATGTTTCTTTGGAAACATGGAACACCAAAACCCGAACTGAGGCTTCACACCCCCGACAACTACTGACTGCGTGCGAGTTTCACCCCAAGACCTGTGGTTGGGGATCTGACGGTTGAAGCATCTCTTGCCTCATAGTCAGGCACTGGAGTCTTCTAGTCAAAGTGTCTTCCTCAGGCGACGCTTCCTGCAAATATTCTCTAGATGATCCAGACACCAGCAATGATGGAACGTCTTCAGAGGGGTGTGACATGATGGCTTGTATGTCCTAAACTTCGATACTGAGGGTACACCATTAGAAGATCCGACGAACTGGATGTTAGAGCCACTGCAAAGAACTCTTCAGAAACAAATTCACCTGACACACTCTGCTTGTCACATGGGGTACCTTCACGAGAAATCGAATATGGTGGATTGACAATCGTTTGTGCTCCGGAGACCAACTCAGCTAAGAACACCCAATGCACCAACTTCTCCAATGTGATGCTCCCAAAAAGGGAGAACTCACTCCTTGATCTCTGGACGTAGTCCCCTGATGAAGGGAGAAGTCTTCATCCAGTCCTGCGACACTACCCACAGAAAAAGAGACACGAGATCCATGAAATGGTCAACATATGCCTTCACCATCTATTGACCTTTTTTAAAGTGCATAAGCTCTTCCATTTTCTTCATCTTCCCCTCTTCAAGTATAAACCATCGGAGGAAGACGACTTTCCAAACTTGCAGTAATGGCGGGGCAAACAACTCCTACTCATCCAGAGCTAGACCATCGAACATACCCAAAATAGCACGCACTCTGACAACTTTGGAAGTTCCAAATACCTTGAAGATGTGATCGACTTCTTCAGACCACTGCACTGTCTCTAACAGACTCCAATCACCATGAAGGATAGACAACGTCAGAGAAGGACCAAAAACTGGGCATGACTCATCAAAAACTCCGGGGACCTTTCTGGGTGGCATTTTTGAACAACATATATCACACAAAGCTAAAACCGATATCAATCGAAGCAACATCAATAAAGAACCCTCATCCAAAAACAACCAGCTCAAAAAAAAAACAACCACAAACGCAACCCAAAATTCCCTGTCCAAAATTTCATTCCATTTTAGATTCCAAAACCACACATTTTTTTTCAAAACCACTTTCTATCAAGACCACTTCTCAAATACCAAATCCACTTTACAAACCAAAATCACTTTCCAAAACCATTTTCCTCTTCAAAAGCCAATTTAGAAAACAAGGTCAAGCCTTTAATTTCAAACGCACCCAGGTAATCCCATGAACAGTTTCACATGTCTTCATCCACTTTGATTCGCACGCACCAACATGCACTTTCCACGCATCCTCTCACATATGCAAACATTCATATGGAGTACCTAAGGTCTCAAACCAAACCGTTCTCGACCAATTTCTAAGAAAACACCAGTTTTCCAAACCAGAGGCTTTCAATTTTAAAACCCATTCCATAAATTTAAAGATATTTAAAAGAAATCAGTACCATTTTCAAAAAACCTTTTTTATTTCCAAAAACTCATTTACACCAACCAGAACGAAAGCGACACTCAACTTACATCAAACCACCGGAGTGAGGGACTAGCGGTCTGTAACACCTCGAGATTTTATGAAAAATATTCTTTTTAATTTCATTAATGTCTTGTGTTATACGCTACACCAAAAGGATCTTTCACAACACGCATCCCTGACTTGCCTTGCATTACAAGCAATCATGACCTTCCTCGATAGCGTGTGTAGTACGCAATACCGAGTTTCACTAAATGAGATATTATTATAACATTATTATGAACTAGCCGTTATGAATAATAATACCCACTTTTTGAATTTTTTTAAATTTTATCTTTCAAAATGGACTTCATTTTTGGATTTGGAATATCGAAAATAGCTAGGGTGAAATTTTGGTACTTTTCGGATAACTTTCATATTCTGATGAATAGTAAAAATTACTAAATTTTAATTAAAAACAACTTTTTTAATCGAAATAATTAATAGTGATAAATTATTAATTTGAAAGGTTTTAAAGTATATTTAGAATATATTTTTACAATTTAATACAATGTTGGTCATTGGATGTAATTTCACATTTAAACCAGACATAAACAAGTGTCAATCTTTTGATAGTTATTATCTCTTAAAAACACGCTATTTGTTTTGACGATGAGAATTAATTTTTAAATTCGTTAATGTAACTGATATGTTTTGAATTTGGGAAAATAGACATCATTTTGAATTCATAATATCAAATATATCTTTGGACTAATTTTTGGTATTTTTCCGGAAACTTTCATTTTTTGATGAATAGTGAAACCACTAAGTTGTAGTTAAAAAACTGAATTTTTCATAAAACTTAATTTTATCGCTTCTGTGAGTGGAATTTCAAAATTCCGAGAGACACGGTTAATATCAAGGACTAAAATTTGGTTCAATGAGATGATAAGAATTTTTGGTGAATAGTAACTTTTTACTTTTTTTACCACGGTTAAAAGTAAATAGGATAATTAAGGGTAAAGATGATAATATTATTACCCTAACACATGTCTTAATTCTACTGGATAAGTGTAATTCGACCAAAAACAACATTTGGAATAAAATATGACCATTTAGGCCCACTTGGATTAGATTAGGACATTTATTATTAATTTATTTAAAGAAGGGTTAAAATAATTAAAATTAATGTTTAATAGCTAAATCATTTTTAATATAGGGTTATAAAAAAGATAAATTCGACTATAAATATTCGTTAGAAAGATAAAACTATTTCCTACCTAATGGTAGTTTATTTATAATTTTTAGACATTAAATAATTTAATTTATTTATGACACAATGATGATGCAGTAATTATCATATTAATGAAATATCGACATAATTGATGTTATAAATACCCAAATAAATGAAATTTGAGACTTTTTATGAAATAAAATAATTTTCTATGTTAATATGACATTTTAATGTTGATCTAATTAACTTGTTTCGAACTAATCATTATGTTATGATTTTCACAAAAATAAATTACCAAATAGTGTCAAAATTGACATAAAATAGTCTTTAAAACAAATATTATATTATTAATTATTATTATATTCTGAAAAATCTAAGGATCGGCAAAGATACTTATATAATGATATGGGTATCATTAATGGACCACTTGGGGTCTCATGGATGTATATGGTATGTTTATTAACTAAATAATATAAAAATACAAAGTGACATGGTAAATGTCAATCTAATTAACTAAGAGTTAAAACTAAATGATAAGTTTAATATAATGACCTAAACTTGTCTAAATTCTATTGGATGGGAGGATTTCGACCCATACCCACCTTAGCTTCGAAATAAATCAATTTGGAGCTATTAAAAAAAGAATTTGACTTTATAATAAAATAATATTTTTAGTTTTTTCAAAGGTGCCCCTCTCCTCCCTTATAAAAGGGTACCTCCTCCCTCTCTTCCTCACACCACATTGATCCTTCAAGCTAGGCCAACCCTGAAAAGTTCTCTTATCCACTTCCCTAGAAACATCCTAGAGGTCCTGGCCTTCTTCAAAGACTAATTTTAGTGCCCTAAGAGGAGGTCTCGAAGAGGCACTTCAAAGAAGAGGTATTGTCCGTTACCGATTCATTCAACTTTATTTCTTCATACAATTCTTCTTCTTTAGATGTTTAATTATGAAGTAATAACATCAGTATCACCCATATAATGATATGTTATTATAAGTATTAAACAACCCTATTTCACCATCTATACATCCTATGGAAAATGAAATCACCGCACGTGCGTACGTACGGAATACCGTCTCCACACCGTGGTGTAATCTATTTTCCACCACCACCTTACTTGGATGAGTATAATGGTGTAAATAATAACTATATATGATTATTGTAAAGTGATATTGATTCTGAAATATTATACATACTCCTCAATACAATTCCACGATCATGGGAATGATATCATCACTCGTGCGTATGTACGGAATACCGTCTCCATGGCACGATGAGATTCAGTCTCCGTGTTAACCATTCATGAATGATTATAAAGTATATATAATAAGTAATCATGAAATATATGACATAATAATGATACGGGATTTATGTATATATATATGTATGTTGTCTACTTAATTCCATTCAATTCAATAAGGAAACGAAAACAACGTTCATGCGTACGTACGGCCTACCGTCTCCATGAATGGTGTATTTCATTCCATTTATCAATCTATCATATATATATGTATCTGCTGAATATATATTACATATAAATCATGTTTTAAATTCTTGAATTATGTAAATCATAATACAAGTAATAATATTAAGAACAAAAAGTCCAAACATGTACGATAAATAAAATGATTTTACCGAAAATGCTAATTTAACATGAATTTACAAAAGAACGGGTAATATAAAGTCATAAGTGAACCGTATATGATATAATAACAATGAATATGATTCTGTAATAAGTCAATTACAATATTTAAATCATTATACACGAGGTTTGGATATGTACAAAACATATTGTACCAAAGGTAAGGGATAATTTTTCAAATCTCATTTTTATCTGAGATTTATTATTCGTAAGTATTTAGTGGGGTTATTGAAATCGTCCATGTCTATGTTTTATAAAAGTGTTTTCATGTATTTTTAATGTCCTTTTTACCCATTTTGACTTTTACCCCATGGTATGGAAGGAATCTTTCATTTATTTATCCTTCAAGGTACTTTTTGACTTTTCTGACAAAAGTACGAGAAGAATGTTTTTTTTAACGTATATGGAATGAAAGGGTTTTTACGGTTTTATAAAGCCTTATTTTCATGAATCATCCTCCAAAATATTTCATTACTATTTTCAACAAAATCATTTTCTTTTAAAATTGTATGACATTTTGTGAAAAGAAAATGATTTTGAAGAAGAATGGATATTTTCCTCAAAAATTCATTTCAAGTGTTTTATCAAAACCATTTTTAAATCTAAGATGACATTATTTCATATGTGTATGTTTCAAGTATAAAGTCTGTATGATTTACGTGGTTTCCCTTTTATTATTATGAAATGATATCCATTTCTTTTATATGGATTATGTGATGATGGGATGATGTTTATGAAACCCATTTTATTTATTGGGTTATTATGAATGATGTATGTTTATTTTGTGGCACAAGTAAGAATGATTTAATTATGAGATGGGTGGGACTTATATCTCCCTCCAATGCATTGGGTAAATATTTATATCTCATGAGATTGAAATGGCTATAACGGTAAGTTAATCCAGTTCAGTATTGCAGGACTGGAATGAGGAGTGAACTCGATTCAGAAAGGGCCTTTGTCCACTAAGATGGTCTTGGAAGCAATGCCTTGGCTACTATGGAAATCATTACATGTGCTTAATGGATGCCACAATTACATGTTTTATTCCCATGCTATTTTATCATGATTTATGTTCCATTATTTTCTATACCTTATGTAATTCCATGTTTTATGTCGTTTCTCATGATTTTGATGTTTAAACATTACGTTCTTGTTTTTAAGTTCAAATGTATATGGTATGTTTTATTTTATCCATGCATACCATTACTGAGCATTTGAGCTCACCCTTTTTATGTTTTATTTTCCCCAGGATTAAAAGAAAGGTTTTAGGTAAGGAAACAAAAAGTGGAAGAACTTTACGGGAGATGTTGAATATCTTTCACCACGATTAGAAGATTACGTTCCGAGTTTCCAAAGACACTAAACTATTAAGGTCCATGTGTGTCTGTTTTTGTTATGTATTAAGTATTCCGCAAAGGTAATGTAATACCTATGTACATTTGGCTTCGGGTATCTGCAATTGGTATCAGAGGAAAGGTTTAGTTATCCTTTGGAAACTAGGATGTGAAAACTTTATTGAGATACCTAGAGATATTTCTTAGGTATGTCTAGGGATGTCCCTAATGTTAAGTATACGTATAGGTTATAGTCCTAGAAATGCGCTAACGATCTTATAATTTAACCTAAGGTGTTAGACATTGAGGGTACTCCCCCTTTACTATGTTGTTTTCCCTAGCATGATTTTTACCTCTCACACTATTATTTTTGGGTTTTAGACGATGGCTGGAACCCAAAGGAACCGTGTTGATCAATGCAATGGACAATGTAATGATTGTCCTCATGAACAAACAAATGTTATGGGAGATGGAGTGCAAAATCTTATTGCTATACTTACACAAGCTATGAATCAGTATAGACTTCCAAATGAGCAGAGAAGGGAACAATATTCTATTGAGTCCTCCATGAGGCAACGTCCACCTTATTTCTGTGGGTCTTCTAATCCACTTGTTGTTGAAAAATGGATCAGTACCACTGAAAAGATATTTTTAGTTCTTCAATGTTCTGAACATGATAAAGTCATCTTAGTAGTATATCGTTTGGAAGGTGAAGCTGATCAATGGCGGAATCTTATCTAGAATACGAGGCCAAGAGATGAAATTGAGTCCAAGGAATGGGATGAGTTAAAGAACTTATTTATCAATAAGTACTTCCCTCGTATTCTTCTAACAAAGATGGAGAAGGAGTTTCTTGAACTAAAGCAAAGGGATGATGAATCTGTTGGTGTATACGAAGAGAATTTTACAAGGCTTGCAAGCTATGCATCTGGCTTTATCATTATACCTAAAAGTAAGGTTGATCGATTCTTCAGTGTCTTAAAACCAAATATTCAAAGGGCATTAGCTATAAGAGACTTCAGTAGCTATGATGAAATTGTGCATTGTGTTATCAAGGTAGAAATGAAAGTTGGTGTTACTTATCCATCTCATAGTTTTGACAAGAAACGATATGTGGAGTTCAAGGTGAAATCTCAGAACAATGGTGAAAATAAGATAAATGTTTCCTTATGCTCAAAGTGTGGAATGAAGCATGGGGGAGATTTTCTTAAAGGGTCTAGAAAATGTTTTAAGTGTGGAAAAGAAGGTCATTGAGTAGCTGAGTGTCAAAGTAATGGAAAAAGGGTTTCTAATGATGTGAATAAAGAAAAGACTGCAGAGAACGCACCACCAACACATCAATGCTTCAAGTGCAAGGAAATGGGGCATTATGCCAATAAATTCCCTAATCCAAGGGTTAGTGATGATCGACATGAGAAACCACTTAAGGAAAAGGACAAAGGAAAGTCACATGCGATCACTATTGGCGATGTTGAATATGACAACGATGTGGTGGAATGATTAAGTGTTTATGTAATGGGATTCCAAAATAATGTTGTATATAGTATCGTGGAATATTGGAATATTTATGTATTGGTCTATTGTGGTTTTCAATAATTTTATAGTACCGATAACCATGGAAAGTGATTGAGATATTTTTGGAAAAAAGATGATATGCGCATAATGAAGGGATAAGGAGAAAATGAAATGTTTGACAGTATTCATGGGCTCATGACTGATATAAGGAAATAGTTATATCATGGTTTGAGTATATAGAATTTTGGGGTTTTGGTATTTGGAAAGAGTTAACTTATGACAACGTTCATGTTTTCACTAAGATTCAATGGGTATTCATTTTTCAAGAGAATACATGATTAAGGCCTTCGAATGTTTGTAATGTGACTAACAAGACATATCTCATGATATATGGGGATCAACGATGGTATTAACATGATTCTTATAAGAACTCTTTGGTAATAGTTTTCAATATAATATGAGATTGGACAAAAGTATTTTGGATAATCCTTAAGATTGGTTATTCTCGCTCAAATTTACCCAAGAGAAGAAGGTAAGACGGTCCTTCTAGTTTAGCTTGGGTTATCGAATCCACAGAGACCTAAGAAAAACCTATAGACACGTACATTCTATGGACTGTTTCCGACTATGAAGTGGCGAACTTGGATTGATTTTGGATGGCTTTTAAAGATATCTAACAGATTTAAGTGAATTCAATTTAAAATAATGAGTTGATCATAGGTTATTGCTCAGGGTGGATTGGACGTATTTTCTTTTTAATGATTTCAATTTCTTCAATTTGAGATGGGTTCATTTAAGGGGATAAAACAATATCATCACTTACTGGTTTAATGCCTACACCCTTTAATACTAATCACCTATACACTTGAAGTATCAAAGTTTTGAGGACTTCAAGGTAAAGGTTCGTATTAGTACTTGATGTGTGTGGCCTTAAATTCAACAAGGACGATGGAGTTTAAAAATCATCAAATAAAAATCCCAATTAAAGAAGTGATTATACATTAATTAGGTGATAAATAACATCCAATCCAGCCCCTTGATACTCCCTTGGATCAACTCGTAAGTGGGTTAGCCCTCCATTGATCTCATGATTTCAATGGAAGCGGAAAGTAGACTCATGAGGGAGGAAATGGAGAAGTAAAGAAAATAACAAAAATAAAATGATCACTCCACCGTTGTGTGAATAATTTCACAAGATTTGGTGTGAATAAATTCACAACATGATCCAACAGTATCAAATTGATATGAATAACAACAGAATAAGAGTAGAAGAAGAACTTTCATTAAGAAACTAAAGTGAATTGAACAACTTACATGTGAAAGACAAATTTGAGGCAACAAAAATGCAGCATAACATTACAATTAAACAAATCATCCAAGATTTCAAACTCCTTCACCACCACTACCTTAAATAGGCATTTTGGGAGCCTTGGGTCGAGCCTCAAACAGTACAAATCATCTCAATTAATTTTGGTAGGCCATAGGTGGTGGAAAGCTTGTGGAATTTGAACTTTTCCACATTTGACTCGAGGTGGCAGCCAGCTTTCCTTCACCGAACAGACGCGTCTGGAAGACCTTTGAGACGGCCGAATCAGAGTGGTCCATAGAAGCATAAAATGGAACTCCGGATGGCTTCTAACCACATGTAACATTTGGGCCCATTTGGAGTTACGGATTCCGAGATATGATAAATTTAGTGGACTGTTTTTCTGGACCGCAGAATCTGGCCCAGAATTGTATCTCTAACTTGGGCCGCTTTAATGACCACCATAGAGGCCGAATTAGCATTGTCTAATGAAGAGTTATTTGTTCCTAGAAATGTCTTATAGCAGCCCACAAAATTTGGGATTCATTGGGCCTGTATGTTGGGACCCACAATCTCATCAGTGGGCTAATGTCCAATCTGCCTTCTCTAGAATTGCTTCCTTTCATCACAAAATATCCCCATCTTCTTCCATGAATTCTCCATTGATCCCTAAATGAAAAATGTTCAAATTTAAGTGTAGATAAAGTTACCAAAATATCAAATTAAAAAAAAATTGATAATTACATTCCTTAGAATCAGATGACTCATTGGGCCTAAATTGGTGTATATTAGGCATGAAGTGCACAAATGATGAGAATGGATGTTCATAATGAAAATGCACTAACTCAGGCCCATAAGATCAAAAATGAACATTTAATACCATTAAAATGTAATTAAAATATATGTTTTTATTGGATAATCAATTGGAATGGATTATGTTAGACAAAAGTTAGTATTGTTTAAGATTAGACGTTTTTTTGATATTATTGATGGGATGTTATAGTAATGTAGTTTTAGAAAAAGGACAACCTGCAGGATGGGCGACAGCCCATCACGTCAGAGAAGGCTGTGGGAATCGAACCCACAACCAAAGTGCGACTGGCCTTTATCGCCTAACACTGGCCTACAGGAAGTCCCTGTTTAGTAGAAACTAGTTTTATTATATTAAGTAGTGTGATATATGAAGTATAAGTCCATTTTAGGAACCATATATGATTAATCTCACTATAGATGGACTTATGTATTTTTTAATAACTTTTTCTAACATTTTGTTAGAGACAGATGGAATGAACCATCATTCTATCAGATGATCTGCTAACACATCACGAATGAAAAATTCAACTTCATTTATTTTAGATATGAAGTGTAAATTGTCCAAATAACGACCACTGGTGAGACTGTACCAAAATCACGAAAGTATTTCTTCTAATTCCAATTTCATCAACTTTAGGGAAATGATCTTGAAAACCTAAAAATGTTTTCCTAGTGCTCTAATATCCGATGAATCAGATGGTACCTTATATCGTCACAAATTTATGGATTCGTTATTGTTGGGTTTTTCATATCCATGTTCTCTACCACTCTCCATCAGCACTTGATGGTTATATTTTTCTTCCATATCCATATTTTCACCTATGTTCTCCTACGTGGAAACCCAGTGATGAGTTAATTTGGGTAACTGTTACGTTTCATACTTTAGTTTTTAAAGCCAAGTTTTGGTATTCCTTTTTACGATGTGGGTTTCTATTAAAGAATCTTTCCAGTAGTAAACCATTTATAACCCTGACGAATTTCGAGGGAGAAATTCATTTTAAGTGGGGTAGAATGTAACACCCTGAGATTTTATGAAAAATATTATTTTTAATTTCATTAATGTCTTCTGTTGTACGCTACACCGAAAGGATCTTGCAAAACATGCATCCCTAACTTTCCTTGCATTACACGCAATCACGACCTTCCTCGATAGCGTGTGTAGTACACAATACCGAGTTTCACTAAACGAGATATTATTATAATATTATTATGAACTAGCCGTTATGGATATTAATACCCACTTTTTCAAATTTTATAAACATTATCTTTCAAAATGGACTTCATTTTTGGATTCGGAATATCGAAAGTAGCTTAGGGTGAAATTTTGGTACTTTTCGGATAACTTTCATATTCTGATGAATAGTGAAAATTACTAAATTTTGATTAAAAACAAATTTTTTAAGCGAAATAATTAATAGTGATAAATTATTAATTTGTGTGGTTTTAATGTATATTTAGAATATATTTTTACAATTTATTACAATGTTGGTCATTGGATGTAATTTCACATTTAAACCAGACATAAACAAGTGTCAATCTTTTGATAGTTATTATCTCTTTAAAACACGCTATTTGTTTTGACGACAGGAATTAATTTTTAAATTAGTTAATGTAACTAATATGTTTTGAATATGGTAAAATAGAAATCATTTTTTAATTCATAATATCAAATATATCTTAGGCCTACTTTTTTGTATTTTTTTGGAAACTTTCATTTTTTGATGAATAGTGAAACCACTAAGTGGTAGTTAAAAAACTGATTTTTTCATAAAACATAATTTTACCGCTTCTGTGAGTGGAATTTCAAAATTCCGAGAGACACGGTTCATATTAAGGACTAAAATGTGGTTAAATGAGATGAAAATAGTTTTTGGGGAATAGTAAATTTTTACTTTTTTTACCACGGTTAAACGTAAATAGGGTAATTAAGCGTAAAAATGATATTATTATTACCCTAACACATGTCTTATTTCTATTAGATAAGTGTAATTCGACCAAAAACAACCTTAGGAATAAAATATGACCATTTAGGCCCACATGGATTAGATTAGGACATTTATTATTTATTTATTTAAAGAAGGGTTAAAATAGTTAAAATCAATGTTTAATAACTGAATCATTTTTAATATGGGGTTATACATAATATAAATTAAGCTCTAAATATTTATTAGTAATATAAACATATTTTCTACATAATGGTATTTTATTTAAAATTTTTCTTCATTAAATAATTTAATTTATTTATGACACAATGATGATGCAGTAATTATCTTATTAATGGAATATTGACATAATTGATGTTATAAATACCCAAATAAATGTAATTTGAGACTTTTTATGAATTCCAATAATTTTCTTTGTTAATATGACATGCTAGTGTTGATTTAATTAAATTTTTTTTCCGAACTAATCATTATGTTATGATATCACAAAAATCAATTACCAAATAGTGTCAAAATTGACATAAAATAGTTTTTAAAACAAATATTATATTATTAATTGTTATTATATTCCTAAAAATATAGGTTTCGGCCAAGATACTTATATCATGATAGTTGTATCATTAATGGACCACTTGGGGGTCTCTTGGATGTATATGGTATGTTTATTAACTAAATAATATAAAAATACAAAGTGACATGGTAAATGTCAATCTAATTAACTAAGAGTTAAAACTAAAAGATAAGGTTAATATAATGACCTAAACTAGTCTAAATTATATCAGATGAGAGGATTTAGACCCATCCCCACCTTATCTTCAAAATAAATCAATTTGGAGCTATTAAAACCCGAATATGACTTTATAATAAAATAATATATTTCGTTTTTCCAAAGGTGCCCCTCTCCTCCCTTATAAAAGGGCACCTCCTCCCTCTCTTCCTCACCCCACTATGAGCCTTCAAGCTCAGCCAACCCCTGCCAAATCCTCTTCTCTTCTTCCCTAGAAACATCCTAGAGGTACTGGTCTTCTTCAAAGACCACTTTTAGTGCCCTAAGAGGAGGTCTCAAAGAGGCACTTCAAAGAAGAGGTAATGTCCGTTACCGATTCATTCAACATTATTTCTTTTTCCACTTCTTCTTATTTAGTTGTTTCATTATGAAGTAATAACATCAGTATCACCCATATACTGATATTTTATTATAATTAAGAAACAACCCTATTTCACCATCTATCCATCCTATGGAAAACGAAATCACCGCGCGTGCGTACGTACAGAATACCGTCTCCACGCCGTGGTGTAATCTATTTTCCACCACCACCTTACGTGGATGGGTATAATGGTGTAAATAATCACTATATATGATTATTGTAAAGTGATATTTATTATGAAATATTATACATACACATCAATACAATTACATGATCATGGGAATGATATCATCACTCGTGCGTACGTACGGAATATCGTCTCCACGATGCGATGAGATTCATTCTCCATGTTAACCATTCATGAATGATTATAAAGTATATATAATAAGTAATCATGAAATATATGACATAATAATGATACTGGATTTATGTATATATATATGTATGTCATCTACTTAATTCCATTCAATTCAATAAGGAAACGAAAACAACGTTCATGCGTACGTACGGCCTACCGTCTCCATGAACGATGTTTTTCATTCCATTTATCGATCTATCATATATATATGTATATGATGAATATATATTACATATAAATCATGTTTTACATTCTGGAATTAATTAAATCAGAATATAAGTAATAATATCAAGAATAACAAGTCCAAACATGTACGATAAATAAAACAATTTTACCCAAAACACCACTTTAACATGAATTTACAAAAGAATGGGTAATATAAAGTCATAAGTGAACCATATATGATATAATAACAATTAATATGATTCTGTAATAAGTCAATGACATTATTTAAATCATTATACAGGAGGTTTGGATACGTACGAAACATATAAGACCTAAGGTAAGGGATAATTTTGAAAATCTCATTTTTATCCGAGATTGCTTATTCGTAAGTATTTGCTGGGGTTATTGCAATCTTCCATGTCCATGTTTTATAAAAGTGTTTTCATGTATGTTTAAATTCCTTTTTACCCATTTTGACTTTTACCCCATGGTATGGAAGGAATCTTTCTTTTATTTACCCTACATGGTACTTTTTGACTTTTCCGACAAAAGTATGAGAAGAATGTTTTTTTATCATATATGGCATGAAAGGATTTTTACGGTTTTATAAAGCCTTATTTTCATGAAGCTTCCTCCAAAATACTTCCTGACTATTTTCAAAAAAATCTTTTTCTTTTAAAATTGCATGAAATTTTGTGAAAATAAAATGATTTTGAAGAAGAAAGGATATTTTCCTCAAAAATTCATTTCAACTGTTTTATCAAAACCATTTTTCCATCTATGATGACATTATTTCATATGTGTATGTTTCAAGTATAAAGTCTCAATGATTTATGTGGTTTCACTTTTCTTATTATGAAATGATATCCATTTCTTTTATATAGATTATGTGATGATGTGATGATGTTTATGAAACCTGTTTCATTTATTGGATTATTATGAATGATGTATGTTTATTTTGTGGCACAAGTATGAATGATTTCATTATTATAAGGGTGGGACCTATATCTCCCTCCAATGCATTGGGTAAAGATTTATATCTCATGAGATAGACAGGGATGGAACGGTAAGTTAATCCGGTTCAGTATTACAGGACTGGAACGAGGAGTGAACTCGATTCTGAAATGGACTTTGTCCACTATGATGGTCTTGGAAGTAATGCCTTGGATACTATGGAAATCATTACATGTGCTTAATGGATGCGACAATTACATGTTTTATTCCCATTCTATTTTATCATGATTTATATTCCATTATGATCTTTGACTTATGTACTTCCATGTTTTATGTCGTTGCTCAAGATTTTGATGTTTAAACATTATGTTCATGTTTTTATGTTCAAATGTATATGGTATGTTTTATTTTATCCATGCTTACCCTTACTGAGAATTTGAGCTCACCCTTTTTATGTTTTATTTTCCCCTAGGATTAAAATAAAGGTTTTAGGTAAGGAAACAAAAAGGGGAAGATCTTTATAGGAGATGTTGAAGATCTTTCACCACGATTAGAAGATTACGTTCCATGTTTCTAAAGACACTATGCTATTACAGTCCTTGTGTATCTTTTATTGTTATGTATTAAGTATTCCAAAAAAGTAATTTAATACCTATGTATGTCAGGCTTTGGGTCTCTAGACGGTCACACTTAACCTGGAGACATGGTAGTGGGTCAAGCCCCATGTAAGTGTCAACAACTTGGAGGAATTAAAACCGTGTACTCAGACTCCACATGGGTCACTACTCCATGTGAGATCACGATGTAACATCAGTTTACCTCTGTTGTCATTCCTCAATCCAAAACAAACCAGAACAAAACAAAGAGTCAATTCCCAGACTATCCCTAGCGACTCGAGGTGCGAAATGGGCGAGGGTTCCTGACGTCCATCCCGTACCTACCTCTCGTGTCCTGACACACCTAATCTCCATCTACCAGACACCCTAAATAACAATAACCTACCTCTGACACCATTTATTCACGAACCATCCCGGGTCGACCCTGAACTGGTCACCCGAGCCGGCCCACGACCTGGCCCGAGGGGCGTTCCCGATCCCCACGGGCTGGCAACTAGTGCCGGGCATCAAAATTTAACAGGTGGGAAGGATTTGGAACAAAGGAAAATAAACTATGTTGTAGAAAATAAATAGAACAAAAGAAAATAAATAAGGAACAACCAACAACGCTACTAACCTGACCATGACCAAAACTCCACGTGACCTGATGGGTCACTCTCCAAAACCACAACCCACGTCGCTCAAGGCAAACAAGTGAAGCCAGAACCTGCAACAGAGTTAAAAAAATAAGAAAACAATATAGGCGTGAGTATTAAAACTCAGTAGGCTAGCCCGATATCTATTCCCAATGCACTACCTTTAAAATAAAAGAAACATTATTTCATGTTTGAACTACCATATAGAAAAGTATGTTTTTCAAAATATTTTACATAAAAACAAAGTACGAACCATTTCCCTTAACCATTTCCAAACTTGGGTTCATTTCATTAGTGTCAATGGCTTTTTAGAAAGGGAAAGTGATGTTTAAATATTCAAATTTGCACAAAGATGATTAAACACTTTCATTTGAAAACCCTTTTTAGAAACCTAATCAAAATAAATTTACCACTTTCTAAGGAAAACACTACACCAAAAATGCACAACTTAAAACACACATCAAGGGAAATGTAAGTATACATACGAGCATCATAATCACTACTACAAGCAACAAAATCCAAATAGACAAGGGTGAACATAAGAGACCGAGAATAAACCAGAGGACACCAATACATGTGAAATCTTCCTTGTTGAAATGTCATGATGAAATCAAAATGCACAATACGCTCGACCATCATCTCTCGGACAGGTCGAGGGAAACTCCAATAGTAATAAACCCAATATATACACCTACTATGGCCCACTGGTCAGTACCATAACCTACCAGTTCAGCAATCATTCTTAGAATATTTTTTCAATATTCCAGATTCTCATGTCTCAAGTGTTTGGAAAGGGGGTGAGCCAACCGAGCATCCAATCGTGTATATATATAAAGCACAACAGGCATCACCCTGAGCCACTCCATGGAACAACCTCTTACCTTTAAACTACTCAAGTACTCGGGAGCCTCTAAGCGCAGCCTCCCAAACAATCAATTTCAACCAAGGCATGAGAGTTTTCCAAGGAGGGTTTTTATCAAAACATTTTCATCGCTTTCAATTAAGTGTCAAACGGGCATTAAATACATTTCACAATCAATACTCTAAAAAGACCCAAAATGCTTGTTCATTCTTGAGATGAAATCATTTATCATTAAAACCAAAAGTACATTTGAAACTCTATGAATTAGGTTTAAAGGACAAACGGGCATTCTTTCAATACTGGGTTTCCGCCCATCAAGAAAATGTTTCAAGTGTTTTTTATAAAATAAACGTCTCTTTTTTACACCAAATGATCATTTAAAAATTAATTGTCTTATGTAAAAAATTAATTATCCTATATTATCTCACATTTATTGAAATTAATAAAATATTTAATTTGAAAAATTAATGTCCACAAACAGCAAGAAATAATGTAACTTAAAATTTTAAAAGCAGTGCAATGTGAACCTAGCTCGACTCACTGTCCAAACCGAAAGGTGCGTCACGCCTCGCACAGACGCACAAACACGTGCTAGTCGATGACTGCAGTATCCTGAGTTTTCCTCACCGACAACATGCTGAAACAAATGCACAACATCTAAAAACCCTAACCAATGACTAAAAACAAACCAGATGAACAAACGTCACGAAAAAACACACCTCAACATACATTCAAAACACAACTCGCACCGTCGATACTATTTAATAAACCACTTCAAAATAAAAATTGTAAAACAATTCAAAAGAGAAACCCACAACCTACACACCCAAAACTCATCCAAAGAACACATTTCCTAATAGACACACCCCCCCAATATACTAAAATGAAAAACGCATGACATGCATAGACAAAAACTAAATAAAAATCCCATGAAAAGATATGAAACATAAAAAAACTGGTTTTCCAGAATAACACACCCTATTTCACATATACATGATACACAATATCAAATTCAACCTAAACTATTTTTTTAGTAAAAAAGTCACACCAAACCAGTTAAACAAACTAAATTATTAAAAAAAACTAAATCCTCACCAAGATAATCAACCACAAGACTCGTCAACTGTATTAAATAGGAGCAAAAATTATCCAAAAAGTAGAGAACCAACAATTTCAACATAATATAATTAATTTAACAACAAAAACTCATAACCAACAACCTAAGAGAAGTGAACATCAAGTAAACAAGGTTAATTTAATTTAAAGAGGCATAAGCAATGGAATCCAACCTGAAGGATAAATATGCTTTCAAAATTCAAGTGTGAATGTGACTAACCCTCGGCGGAAGGAAGAATATGCCTCAAAGGATATTATGCACAACCTAGAAAAGTAAGCACATAACTCATCTTCAGGAATTAGGTTCTGGAAAAAGTAGAGCACCCCTAGACATTGATATAAGAAGGCACCGGTGAGGATGTTCGCCGCTAGAAGGTGCTACCGGTGAGGGGAAAGGGAGACCACCAGGTTACCGCATGCCAATTCGGGTGCGCCACTGGCCGGTTGGTTGGCTGGGCAGCGGGTTCATGCAGGGGCGAGGTGGCACAAGGCTAGCCGGCGGGATGATGGCTAGGACGGAAGAGACCGAAAAAAGATATGGGGCGAGGCTGAGGGCCTAGAGCAACCACGTAAGGCCGTTGGGGTTTGAGGGTGTCGACATAGCGCCGAGGAGGCTGGACCACAGAGGGAGCAGGGAAAGGGGGGTGCGGGTCATCACTACCGGAGGGGGGAAGTTGCCTGGCGGGGAAGAGGAGGGTGACAGGATCTGCGGCCGAGAGTGGAGTTGCGGGACGGGCTGGAAGCGAGCTAAGGGTGGAGAGCAGGGCGGCTGAAAGAGGGGCGAACTGAAAGGCAGCCGGAGGGAAGGATGTTGGCGAGGCCAGCGGTCGGCTATGCGGAGCGAGGTCGGGTGCGGGAGTCGGCTACAGGAGGGAGGCTGGGGCGCAGCGCGGGATGAGGGCACAAAGGTAGATGGGGGGGGGGGGGGGGGGGGGGGGCGCTGGGCGCATGGGTGCTAAGTCTGAAGGGCGCTGATGTGAGAGGGAGAACAAGAAGGTCGATCGCTGTATGTGGGAGAAGGCAGGGAAAACGAAGAGAGTGGGAAAAAAGGAAAGCCGCGCGACTCACTATTGGGTGCTAGGGTTAGCGATTATATATATATATATAACAATACTAATACTAATACAAAAAATAGAAACAATATTAATAATAATAAACGATAATAATATAAATGATAATAATATCGTATTAATCATATGACAATTGTAATATAAATAACAATATAAATAATATAAATATTAAGATATAAAGAATAATAATTATCAGAATATGGATAATAAAAACCAAATTCATTCATAAAACGGACAATTGCACGGCTCGCGTGCCGGTGAGCACGCGGTTGAGCGAACCACTCAAAGACCGTGCCACCCAGCACTAACTGCATGCAGAGAAAAGTTAGGTCTCTGCCGCTCAGTTTCATATCCCGTGCACAAGTCGCACATCCACAAACCGTGGTGTGACACTAATTCAAATAGATTATTCATGGGATTTAAATCCACCTCTTTGGAAATCCTTTTTCGTGTAGACTAATTATCATCATGTCTCATCTTTTATAATGATGGAGTACTATGTTTACTATTAAATGTCTCCTCATTTGTATATTTATCATCAAACATTGAAATATTATAATTTAATCAAAGTGGATGTCTTCTCAAGATGCTCTTAAAAATTTATACATCTTTGATAATCACTTTAAGACCATGCATTTCTTTTATAAATTTTTTTTCCCAAGTATATATTGCATCAAACAACTCATTGGTGATCATTAAAAATTCCACATATTTGTTTTATAGATCCTTCATTTTATATCCTCTTACTTTTTAATTAATTATATATATGTTTAGAAACACTTTCCCCCTATATGTGATGACAAATATGAATTCACCTTCCTTTATATTCCACTAGATAAGGCTTCCCATGAGACATTGATTTCCATAGCGTCATCATCTAGTTCCCCTCGTTCAGCTTTAGATAAAGATCCATTATCCACATTGGCATAAATAGAATACATTTCTATTGTAAACACATAAATACCCAATGATCAAAAATAGTGTATCATGAGTTATTCAATAGGGTAAAATTATTTCAAAAAATGATCAGAATCCCTATATAATTAAAGGCACCCATTACTTTCTCTAAGAGAGAAACTCTGGTGATAACACATTTCTATTATACTATTTTTATCCAAAAAAATTATAATATGATGAGGGGGTGAATCAGTGTATGATAGATTAAAACAATTGTCTCTATGTATATTTTTTTTGTAAAAAAACGTTATCCTCTCTCCATCATATTGCATGTAATGAATGAAAATTAACACATTCACATGAAAAATAATTTTACATGGTTCACCCTCACTACGATATGTCTAAGGATAATACAAAAATAATGAATATATTTACCAAATCCACTAAAAATACATTCCAATATGAGGTTCCAAGTAGATTCACAATCACTTCTCATTTACAAACATTTTGAATGAGAAATCCATCTTTCCTCTCTCGATAGAAGTAAACTCATAAAACCTATAGTAGAATATTCTAAAATTAATTTATGATTTTAATCACACTAATGTGTTTCATTATTACAATTCCCTCTCATTTTAATGACATCAAAAATTTGGAAAATCTATTTTTCATAGAATGTGTGACCCCTCTATAGAATCCATTCGAAAAATATCACTGAAGGACTCCACTATAAGATCCCCCCATGAGACCATTTATAGATCACGTGGATCACATAATTACTCACCCATACCTTCTACATATTACTCAGATCTTGTTATATTAATAGGTATTCTTATTCAAAGAACATATGACCCTTCTTGAGATACCTTAAGAATAGTTCTTCACAATATCTTCCTAATGATTCTGCGGATCATGTGATTCCAACTCCAAGAATTCTTGTGATCATCTGAAATACTTTTAATTATCATAAAATAAATTTATGATATCATTTCAATAGATCCTTTAACTAATCATGTAAAACAATTTTTTTTATTTTGGAACATGTTCTAGAGTCACTTTCGTAAGATCATTCTACTGATAATGCAACATTCCTTTTCTCCTAAATAAATCAATTAATAAAAAATTACATATGGAAAGGCTATTAGGGGAATTTATCGGCACAAATCCACCCCCATAACTCAACAGATATTTGTTATCCATATATTCTCCTACCATAGAAATAAAAATTACGTGTTATATGTGATTTCATCACATCATATCCTACCAATTATCACATGCACTTCACCAGATCACTAGTATTGACATTAAGTACATTACCTAATCCCATAATGTGATAAAATAACAGTAAAACATTCTTCATGTGTTCCCCACATTATATACACCTATAATAATATGTCCTTCACATGATCCCACATCATGATCCATTATCATTCTTGTGCTTCACAAGATCTCACATTGTAACCAATTTCAATCATGCACTCTCTATGATCTCACTGTTTGATCCATTGATAATCACACTCCTCATGAAATTTTGAATGACCATTATATATATATATCATTACCATATATTTTTAATTTGTGATCTTTACATGACCACTTTGCAAGATCCTCTGAAAATCAATCAATGTCTATTAGTTCCACACATTATCTCTCTATGAAATCCTCGGACAATCATGTGGTAAATCACATGAATCCATTGCATGATATATCATAACATAATGAAAAATCATGGCCACATAGAATGATTAGTTAATTAATTCACACTCTATGTGATAATATCATTCATTCATGTATTGGAAGATCCGTTTATATATTTGCAATCTGTATTTTCAGTTCTAACATTTTCACTCCACGTTATTAGTTTTGACATTCATGTAACATACCAGCTCTAGATTCCACTCAAATGTGCTTCATACCTAGATGGTCACATGACCTCAAGAACACGTCCCAAAATTCCATAGGCTTATGACTAGTAGCGAGGGCCTATGAGTCATCATGGGGAGACAATGCCATCATTAGCAGAGTATACACATATGAAAGAAAATTCAAACAATAACAGAAGGTGTAATACCATACAATAGAAGAAAATAGAGAATGAAAAATAATATAAATAACCAGATGTCATATCATACCATAGATGATGTAGCATGTCACCTGTTTTATAAAATAGAAAAAAGGGATACACAACAGGAATACAAGAATCATGTACAAACAACACAAAAGAGAACAAAAACACTCATAAGCATTGCCAGCCTCATGTTGGTCCCATAATCTCCTTCTCCTAAACAACTAATGATATACCTATAGAATGGGTCTTTCCCATATCATTACCTATGACAATATAATATGTTTTGGCCCAATAACATGACCCAAATAGAGTGTGAGGACCAAATCTAATTAAGAAAACCACCAAAGGTCTATGCCAATTTGTTAGTGATTATATATATATAACAAGATGTGTACAATAATTAATGTAGTAACTGGGAAGTACTCAAAAGTAAAAGGTCCTCAAAATAGTAGTTTCCAATTACATTGATTTTATGATCATTAAACATGCAATTAAATTGATTTATCTATGTCTCAAAATCCATCCTAAGACGTACAATACCCTTATAATGTAATCATGGTAGATATATCAAAATACAATCTAAACAAGTATTAGTGACGAAAAAAATACAAACTTGTTCTTTTTATTCAGAGACGTTTCATAAGTCATTCCATTTCGATATTAAAATTGTATCCTGAGCCCATCCTTGACATTCCTATGTGAGAAATCGAGTATCACTCTTAGTTTAATTCTACCAATATCCTACAAGCCCATTCCAGTAATCCATTCATGAACCCGGTATCACACTAGGTTTAGTATAAATATAAGTCAACTGATTACATATTAACAGTTCCAATAGAGCCTGCCCAAAGCATCCCTCTACGGATCCATGGCCCGCTTGTCATCTAAATAAATCCTCCTTGATCCCAACCACTACATTCATGGCTCACTCATGGATTGTCATTATAATAATATCTTTCAGTCCATCTATGGAATTCTTTGTTGTATCCATGGTTCACCCAAGGTATAAGGTGCAATACTCTTATGAGGCTGACCATTCCCTTTTAACCAAGGGCATTTCTACCACATTGAAACATACCCATTTTTATCGTTATGATAAAATTGAACATTCATTAGGCATGAAATGGTCAAAACCCAATAGCGTTCAACATAAAAAAGGACCAAACTCAAAAGGCATTTCCTTTCAATCTCTCACATGGGAATAATTAAAAAAAAGAAAAACATGTAATTTAAACTATTACATTACATTAAATATTAAAAACTCACATGGGAAAGTGAAATATTTTAAGATAACCATTTAATTTAAACTATCACAATGCTTATCCATAAATTAAATCACATGGAATAATTTTTTATATCACTAATTACATTTCAAACAACCCAAAACGTAGGAAACAATGCATGCTCATATACATCCTAGGCCAAACAGTCATAAACGACATACCATTGGAAACACACCCATGTGGTGGACCAGAATCAATGTATACAACCTAATTCATGATTAATAACACGTATATATTTACCAAAACACCCATAGGCAATAACAATAGTCAATTATAAATCATGGTGAGTTGCATAAATTGACGTATGACACTTCGACACATATATTCAACTTGAAAATTAATTAAAGGCACAAGACCACATAACATGTACTGGTATGGCTATCCTCGTCTATCATCAACCTATAATTAGACCTAGAATAGGGTTGATCTATAAAAATGCAAAAACATTCATGGATCAACATCTTAATTAGGAGTATAAATCATGAATACTGGATCAGGTGGAATGAACAGCTTATAGATTGGCTTCCAGCACCTTCGATTGAGTTCAAATAAGACCTCAGATGGAAAAAACAAGAGAAAAAAGGTCCTCAACACGAAAATTGGAAACAATAAGGTTAACATCAATAAAAAAATGGAAAAACAACGTAACTACCAATTTTAACAAAAAAATAACTAATTCACAGCCTGTATGTGGAAAAACGTTTTCTGTATATTCTTTTTCTTTTTATTTTTTGATGAACTCCCTTACCCGTCCTACACATGCTTTCCGACTTGATTATATGGTGTGTACTTGGATTACTTGGAATGTAACCCCAGGTCAAGTTGTATAGCAGACCTACAACTAGTACTTGACACATTATCCTCTATTTACTTATTAAAAATTAAAGTAAAAGATCCAGGCATGAAGTAAAGAACTAGGTTATTACAAACATACCCCCTCCAATCAATTCATCCTCAAATTTCCATTATATGGATGGTGAAGAAATGTCTTAGGATAACTGTATAGATTGAACACATACATCCACCTCCCACTCCTAGGTCTCATACTGCACACATCTATGTTTCCATACCACCTGTACTAGAGGAAATGACTAGACTTTGAGGTCCTTCATGCTCCTCTCAACTATACTAATTGGATTCTCTTAAATGGATGCATCAACCTGAATCTCAGCCTCCTTGGGCTGAAAACATTATTTGGGTCTGAGTGATAGTGTCACTGTAAAGATATTTGGAAGACACCATGTATGGATCAGTACCTATGAGGTAAATACAACCGATAGACAATTGACCAAATTTTCCTAAACTTCAAATGACTTGAAATATCTCAGTGTGTGATTATTCTGTCTCCGGATCCACCCGTGTCTCATCCTCAGTGAAACACGTAGGAAAACCAGATCGATATCCTCAAAAAGAAGAGGTCATCTACAATGATATATGTAAGATTTATGACAAGACCACATATTATTCATCTGCTTTTGAATCTACCAGACCTACTTACTTGCATGAGGCGGGGTCCCAATAAAGCTTCCTCTCTAGCCTCTGTCCATCACATGGGGGATCAGCATGACCTACCATATAAATCCTTATAAGGTTCCAAATATATAGTTACATGAATACTATTAATGTATGTGAATTATAACAGGGGAATATGCATCTCCCAAGATCCCTTAATTCTAAGAATCTTTCACACTACATTTACACTAGCACCTATATCATACACTCTGATAAGCCATTAATCTGGGGATGTTATGATGTGCTTAGATGCACTTGTGGACCCAAAAACTCCTAAAAAACTACCTGAAATGAGATATAATGAGTTAATCCCAATATGAAATGATATAGTGAGGGAACCCATGATGTTGTACCACCTCATGAATATACATCTTCAAATATCATCAACACTGAATGTATCCTTGATCGGTAAGAATTGAGTGACCTTCATAAAACATTCAACCATAACCCACACATCATCATTACCTCTAGGTGACATCTGTAATCCAATAATGAAATCCATCATGAAACAATCCCATTTCCACTCTGAAATAGGTAACTATAGTAAAATATAGTGTAGCCTCAGATGTTCCACCTTCACCTGCTAATAGGTGGAACAACATGAAATAAAAGAGCTGCCTATCTCCCCATAACCGGCCACCAGTACAGATGACGCAAGTACCTATACATCTTGGAGACTCCAAGATGAACTTCCCTTGGCCAAGAATGAAAATATCACATCAACTCCTTGTGTATGTACACTAAACTGAAATGTGCCCATGGATACACATGATCTCACCATCTTCTATCGTCTAACTAAGAGGTGGATCCTCACCTAATATACTCTCCCACAAGACTAGGCCCTTGGAGTCTGATACCTCCCTCATCCTCAATCTATTAGATATGTTAGAAGTCACAACAGAGGATGAAATAAAATTATTTCCCTAACTTTCATGAACCTCCAAATCCATCGTATAAAACAAATCCATAAGCTTCCACTCAGTACTGGCATCTAGCACTGCCTGCATCTGATTCTGCCTGCTCAATGCATCAACCACTACACTGACATTATCAGACATGTAGAAAAGATTGATGTCAAAGGACTGAAGGTATTCTACCCACCTTCACTACCTCCAATTTTGGTCACGATGTGTAAAGATATACTTGAGGATTTTTTGGTACCTTTACACCACAAAATACTGTCCAAAAAATAATGTCACCAAAAATGTAACGCATGGAAAATAGATTCTAAATCAAGGCCATGTGTCAGGTAATTTCTCTCATGAGGACCCAACTACTAAGACCCATGCACTAAAAAGAAATCTACCTATATTAGCACTTCCCCAACCCCAATACCTGAAGTGTCACTATAGACCGTGTAACTCTTTCCCAACTCTCATAGTATCAGGACCTGTGCTGATGTCATCCCCCCTTTCAGCTTCTGAAAGGATATCTCACATGATTCTATCCACACAAAAATATCACCCTTCATAGTCAATCATGTTGGTGGTTTTTCTGTACATGATAAGTCCGGTATTAAATTATTGTGGTAACTAGATTTCACCAAGAAAAACTATATATAAAAAATTTTCTTGGGTTCTACCTTGGAAAAAATTGCCCTCACCTTCTCTAGGTCCACTGATAATCATATCTGTGAGATATTGTTATCCAGGAAGTGAATCTGACCCATCTAGAAGTGGCACTTTTTGATATTTTTATATAAATGATGATCTATCAGTGCACTCATAATGGTCTTAAGATGTGCAGCATGCTCATGTCGATTATGAGAATACACAAAGATATCATCCATGAAACCCTCTAAAAATGAGTCAAGATAAGGATGGAAGACTTGGGTCATCCATTAAATTACGACTTTCAACGCGTTCATGAGACCGAACGACAAAACCAAATACTCCAAAAGACCTTACCTTTTCCAAAATTCCATACGAGGTATCTCCAATGATATAACACACACCAAATGAAAAAAGAAATTTCAAATATATCATTGAAAAAACACAAGTTCCTCAATGCTGTTTAAAGAGATCATCTATCATCGGAACAGGATACTGGTTCTTAACTATCAACTACTTCAACATATGATAATCCATTCAAATCCCGGGGGTATTGGATTTATTTTTCAAAAAGGGACCGGAGAACCCCATTGTGATGTACTAGGTAGGATGAAACCCTTACCTTCGAGGTCTTCTAACTATCTCTTTGTCTCTTACAACCCTGTCGTAGAAATCCTGTAATGAGGAATTGATACTGGTGCAGCACCTTGAACTTGCTCGATAGAGAGGTCTACCTGTCTCATTGGTGGAAAATCAGAACATCCATACAGGAAGATGTCCCTGAAATAATAAACTATTGGAGGGAAATACAAATTCCATTTTCCCTAGTCATCCACATATAAACTCCAAAAAAGATTTGTCATTCCGCCCAACCCATGATGCTTAGGTCGAGCTCGACATAGCTAGATATCTCATTTTCCTTTATGAAATAACTCTCCAACCTATGGTGATGTGAAACTCACGATGTTGCAATAGAAAAAAATTTATCGAAAGGGAACCAACTAGTTCATTACAAAGAATGACATCAAAGCCTGTCATCTCTAAGACTCAAAGGTTCCATATGATGTGACATCCACCAACATCCAAGGGCACTCCTTGTACTGAAATAAAACTTTTGTTCTAATCCTTAAGAGAGTATCTAGTGCCATGACATCATCATAAGAACAATCATAGAGCCCAAGGATCTCCATAAAAGGCACCTTCTCGGTCCCTCAAGTCAAACACTAATAGGCATCAAACACATGATCCATAGCTAAAAAGGTAATGGAGAAATATTATATTCAATCCTCAAATGATATATATGACATGGATCCTATAAGGGACTCCCTATATCAGCACACAGTCAAAGTCATCCCGTGGGTGATCCTTGGCTGCGAGAGAAAAGATAGAAGCATCCCACAGGGATCCTCAAAAGCTCAAGTCACTAGGGATTACTCAAAGATCATATCGGATATTGATCTCAACAAGGATAGTCCGAAATCCCAAACTATCATTCGCGTTTAGGTCTCTGCCTCATGAGACGACAAAGATTGAAAACTAGAGGAAGAACATTAAGTATATATAGAAGCCCAAAATCACCCATTAGGATTCTTCATATTCCTCAAGGGGTTTCACCATCATAATCTATGTACAAAACTACTCATAATGGACTACTCACAGGTCCAAAATGATGATCTGGGCATAGAACAAGAAAAGTCCCTTAAAAGGGTACCCAAAATAGTGTACACATCATATAACTACCATATATGATGTGTACCCTCAATCTCCCACATGGGGGTTCATTATTATCGTCCTGGGCTTATATCAACCGCAGGTACATGATGTGTACCCCACACAGGGCACATGCCCATGTCCCTCAACTGTCTTGGTCGTTTACCTTGCCATGCCAGGAACCTCTACATGGTGTGATACCCTACACTAGGTCTGGTCATGTACATATACATGGCTATGTACACTTACATGGGTAGACATGCCTGGGTACTCAGCTACATGGAAAAGTACCTATACATGGCATGTATAACCTATACATGGAGTGTACAGCTTATGAATTAAAAATTCTTCTTCACTAAATAGGAAGAAAACAAGGTGTGTTGCCCTAAACTATACATTTTGTAACCTGATGTTTTCTAGGAAAGAATCTCTAGATTTCCCCAAACCCTTATTTTTTAGAAAATATAGCAATTTTATGCCAAATTCAGATCTGTGTGGGCCCATTATCCCCATATACAAAACCTTGGAATCCACCTCTGACATATAATAACCCATTTTTATACAATTGAAAAACATGATCCAAAAAATTATGACCCCTGAGGGCTGATAAACCTTTGGTACCAAAGCTTGTAATTCATCCAACTCAAACCATATCACATACCAATTTTCTTATCACAATTATAGGCATATCTATCACGATATGTATCACAACCACATGAAATTAGAATGGTCTTTAATGGCATGGAATGAATGAAAGGCATGCGATTTATAACAAGTTCCTATACGATGAATCATATGGAATATCCTCATCTCATCAGGTTAAAAAAAGAACCACAATGATATCAATACTGACAGTATAATACAAGTACATTACCCAAAATTGAAATTGAATAAAATGTAAAAGCACAAAAATAAGAAATCAATAATCAATTCGTGGCAATTTGGGTTTTCCCTGTACGTAGGGTAGCTACTCTCGGACACCACATATTACCAAAGTACAACTACATTTACACCTATATCCATTGTTTTCATATAATAAATCATTCTAGAAAATCTTTCTATGATACCACTTTGTAACGTCTTGGATCCGGATGCCACTAAAAGGTGCTCTGTACTCAGTTGCCACATGACCATAAGCACATATCCCCAAATGCTAGAGGCTGCCAATAAGTGAAAAAGGCCAAGGAGTCATCGTGGAGAGACAATTCCTTCATTAACATAGTATAAAAAGTGTAAAATAGTGCCAAACAACATTTAAAGTAGTAATACCATACAACATTAAAAATAGAGGAAGATTGATAATACAAATAACAAGATGTCATATCATAACAAATATAATACAACATGTCACATGTTCTTTAAAATATCCAAAATAGGATACACTGTAGTAATACACGATACAAGTACCAACAGTAAAAAAGAGAAAAATGAAACTAAGAATCATCATAAGCCTCAGTGTGGTCTCATGCTCTCCTGCTCCTAATTATCATTTCACATATATATAGAAGTGAATTTTCCATTATCAACACCTCCAACAATATTACCTATTTGTGCCTATAAACATGACCCAAACATGGTGTGAGAACTAGATCCTAATAGGGAACCATCCATGGGTTTTCCCAATCTGTCAGGGAATATATATATATACAATAGGCAATGTACAATATTGAAAAATGTAAACTAGAAGTACTCAAACGTAAACAGTCAAATAAAAACTAGTTTCAAATTACATTCATTTTCTATTCATTAACTATGAAATTAAATTTAAATGATTATGTATTGGAATATAGACATATCCTGAAATTCCCCATCTAAATGAAGAACAATAGATGTCTCAAAAGACCATATAAACAAGTATACGTGAAGACTGAATCCAAGATGGGAAGACACAACCTAAGTAATTACATTTCAATATTCAATTTATAACATGAGTACGTCCATGACATTACTATGTGGAACATCAAGTATTATACCAGGTGAAATTATACCAACATCATATGATCCCATTCCAGCAATCCATTCATGAACCCGAAATCACTGTAGGTGTAGTATAAATAAATGTCAATAGATGAAATAAAAACATTTCCAATAGATCCTGACCATGGTATCCCTCAATGGATCCATGGATCGCTTGAAATATAAATAATGTATCCATGAGCATGACCACTACATTCATGGTTCACTCACTACACTAAATTATAATACCCTGTTTGAGTCTATCCACGACAGTCTAAGATGAACCCATAGTTCACCCATGGTATAAGGTGTAATAGTCATATACTCCTAACCATTCACTTTTAACTGAGGGCATGGATCACCAATTACGACTCACCCCTTTTAATCATTAAAATTATATTAAAATTTATTTACGCATGAAAAGGTAAAAACCTAAAATCATCCAATATTACAAGCAAGAACAAACCTCAAAATGACTGGCCTTTCGATTTCTCATGTGGGAAGAATTCACATAAAAAGATAAACTTGTATCTTAAACTATTACATCTAATCAATCATTAAAAAATCACATGGGAATAAAACTTATAACAAACTAGCCATGCAATCTAAACTTTCATAAGGCTTAACAATTAATCAACTCACGTGGTGAAATCAACTGTATCTCAAATTTCATTTGAAATAACCCAAAAAAATTTGGATACAAGGCATGCCCATACGGATTTTAGGCTAAACGACCATGAACAAAAATCTAAGGGAAACACACCCTTGTGGAGGCCTAATATAAAGGTATATAGACTAATACATGATTAATAAAACATATCTATTAACCTAAAAACCAATAGGCAACTACAATAAACAATTTTAAATCATAGAGAATCCCAAAAATGGGTGCGTAGAACTCCAAAACATATATTCAACATTAATATAAATGTAACCCTACTCATATAGTGTCACCCTCTAATTTGACCTAGATAAGTGTAGATCTAAAAAATCATCATAAACATTGAAGTCTTGATAACAAATTCAAGAGATGGAATCACAAATAATGGCTCAAGTGGAATCAATAGCTTTCTGATTGGGTTCCAACACCTCTGCCCATGTTTGAATAAATGTTCGGACCAAAAATGGTTGAAAAAATGACCCTCGGTACTGTAGTTTCTGAAAACATTGGATAGCTTCAATCCAGAAATGCGAAAATAGGGTTTCTTCTTATATTATCAAAAAATGAAAATATATGGTGCGTAAGGGGAGATAAATGCCTTGTACATTCTTTTTCAATTCATTTTCAGTTGATATCCAATACAAATCTTGCACAGGCTTGCTAGCTTGTTTACACGACCTTTACATGGATTACACAACATGTAACCCTTAGTCACATTTTTTATTTGGGATGCAATAATTACTCAACATATTCTCATCCTTTCACTTAAAAAATTAATTGAAAATATTCGTACCTGAATAGTAGAACTGTGTTCTTACTATTTAATCTCTACGTGATCCTTTAATAAATTCACACAAACTCTTCATTCCCCATTTGACTACCAAATTCTTTCAAAAACATTAAACATTTTAATCAAAAACAAATGAACTAAATGTTCCACTAAATGGGATTTTCCATTATTTTATCTCTTTCCATTTAATATTTATTTACATGATAAATTAAATTCACCTTAGGTGTTATAATGATATTCAGTTCATAACTCCTAAATGACTTGATATATTTACTATAGTCAATGTGGTTATTACTCTAACATCTGAAAAATAATAAACATGAAATAATTTTGACATATATTTATAAATTATTCATCAAAATATAACCATTAAATATGGATACAGAAAATGAACTATGTTAAAATATTAGAGATGATATGTATTATCTACTCATGGCTAATTATTTCATTTTTTTAATGATCATTATGGAAAGATGGTAAGTATCATTTTATCTTTCAAAAAAATTCATTCCATCACAAATATCATATATTTTATTAAAATATTCTTATATATATCATATTTTTGACGTTGTGAGGAAAAATCGAATTAAATCTCTTCATGGATGTCATACTCTACATATGACATCCCGCCTTTTTATAACAAAACTTTTCATTACATTTTACAAAACCGAGGATCTTTAAGGTTTAGTGTCTTGGAAACCAGGAACATACAACATGAAAAAACATTCTTCTTAAACACTTGAAAGGCTTCTCCTTGTTCATCCTAGGTTCATTACTAAATCTCATAACCTGGGGACATACATCAAAATAAAGGGTGAGAAGGAGGCCCAGTATGGGAAACAAGGGAAACATTTAACATGTGAACATGAGATACATAAAAAATTTCATGAAAAAGAACTTTAAGGCATGAGAAAGAAATCATGAGGCATATCATAATAAAAATAACGTATTTCATAACTTTAAGATATGGCTACAACATTTAATATTGAAAATCATTTATTTTTCACCATGTTCCATCCCCAAGGTGTCATTATAAATTACCAAGGTTATTCACCAAGGCGTCGTTAAAAAATAGTCATCTCTAGAGATTAAGCCTTTACCCAATGCATTGGAGCGCTATCAGGGCGCACCCTTGACCTGCCTTTATTATAATGTGAGCCACATATATCATCATCAATTATTTCATAAACAACCCATATAGCATAAAAGTAATGGGTTTCATTTCATAATCATAACGTTTTAAAAACTGCTTTAACGACATCATCTTTGTGTCACTTTAAAACCCACAAAAAAGGAAGGTGGGTCTCATGTATGTAAATACCAGAATTTAGAATAGAAAATTTTGGTATATATTTGAATAACCTTATATAATAGAGAGCTTTGAGTATTCACTTAATAAAATAAAAGAACTTTATAACAAGATAGAGAGACATTTTGAGACCGATATTCTGCAGCATAACGACTACGTTTCGGGGTTTTAGAAAACATTGAAAAGAGAGGAGACATGGGTCAAACATTCATAAATGACCCATAAAACAGTAGAGGGACAGAATATGAAGGATATAAGATTATGATAATGAAATTTGAAAGATATACCATATGAAATGAAGAACATGAAAGGAAGACAAAAATAAGATTTCTCTTATAAAAATTATGCAGCCTAACGACGCCACTTAAACTTCAAAAAAATGAATTGACGAGATCAAATAGGGTCTCTTATCATATGAACATAAAATATCAGTATGATATAAATAGAGATCATACCCCAACATAATAAAAAGGAACTTTAAAGACTTGACAAGAAAATAGAATTTGAAAATGAGAAAGGTGAACGAGTCCCTTAAAAATTCGGCAGCCTAACGACGCCACTTAAAACTTCAAAATACTGAATTGAAGAGATCAAATAGTGTCTCTAATCATATGAACATAAAATATCAGTATGATAGATATAGAGATAATTCCCCTACATAAAAAAGGAACTTGAAAGACTTGACATGAAAATAGATCTTTGAAAAATGAGAAAGGTGAACGAATCCTTTAAAAATTCGGCAACCTAACGGCGCTACTTAAACATTTTTAAAATGATTTGATGAGATAAAGAGGGGGTATCTCATCATATTAAAATGAAAAGGGAAGTAAGATGAATATAAAAGAACATCCTCCATCATAATAGCATGGAGCATAAAAGAAATGACATAAAAGTGATTACTTTAAAGAAAGAGAGAGGTAGGATCCCTTACCTTAAATGTAACTCTTAAAACTCAAAGGTTGGGACCTTGAGGGATTCGGGGAACCTTTGGAGGACTTCTTGGGAGGTAATGAGACCATATCTTCGTTGGGGGAGAGTTTTTAGTCGAATGGATGAGAGTATGGCTTGGTATTTATAGGGGAAGTGAGGGGACAAGACATTAATGGCCAAAGGACACCACATTGGTGGTTTTGGAAAAACCATTGGCTTGCCCATGGTATTTTCCCATGGTATTGGCCACTTGGTACACCACATAAAATAATTCATCCTCTTTAGTCGACCATCCCTTAAAATATCTCATGAAATCATCATGACACAGTTATAATGTAATTTAACATACCGAAACCCTAAAATTGCATTTTTACCATTCACTGAAAATTCATCTTTCTCAGAAAAATACCAAAATTTCACCTTAACCAAAAATAGATGCCCTGATTAAAAAAACGAAATCCATTTTATAAAAATAATTTTCTAAATATTTTTAATTTAATTTTTAAATAAATACACTATTCACCGAAAATTCATTTTTTTCAGAAAATTCCCCAAAAAATACCTTAGCATAATATTGATGTTCTGAATTCAAAAATAAATTCTATTTTATAAAAATAATTTTCTAAATGTTTTAAATTTATTTTTTAATTAAAAAACAATATTCACCTGAAAAAACTAATACTTGACTAATAATTTATGAAACCGTTATTTAACCATTTTGTTGAATCACATTTCTTAATCAAGGTGCCTAGATTATATTAATAATTTATTTAAGTGAGATTACTAATACATTAGGTCACCTTACTAATCCTAAGAATAAAATCACTATTCATAATTTACTATTCATCAAAAATTATGTTGATCTTATTAGACTCTAAATTTCATAATGACCATAATTGTAGAAGATCATTTTTTGAAAATCATTACACATTTTTCTTTATTTAAGGTTTACATAAACATTTTTAAAATATCCTTTCTCTAAAATTCATTAAAAATATGCATACTATATTTGTCCGGACATTTGAAAATTCATAAAATTCATCATAAGAATAAATCAAATTTTTTATTTAAAACAAAGGATTACACAAGGCAGTTACGGTCTCCTTACATAGACCCTTATCACACCAGCATAGGACCTAAGTGTAAGGAGTGCTAAGGTGAGAGAATATGAGGGAGGCTCGGCCAACATCGCATGAGTACTAATTTCTATCAGTTTGAACTTCTCACGAAGGCGATTCCGTTCTAGCTTCACACGATGAAGTTCGGCTTGGGTTTGGTCCAGAGCAAAACCCAGTGGGGCTTCCTCCTTCCCAAGTTCTGTTAGATGGGCTTCGATCGGTCCAAGACTACTGGGTGAGGCCATCGAATCTTCTTTCTATATTAATTAACCAAGATCACATGTATTTAGAGACAAAAAAATCGAAATGTTTAGTTTCCAGCGGTCATATTGACCAATGGTAATATAATAGTCAAAACCCAACAGTCCCATTTTAATCATACTCATGTTATCTAATGAAACTGTTTTGTTGAGTATAAAAATAAAATAACACACAAAATTAGGAAACAATATTTATTCAAAATTTCGGGTCATTAAAATCATCCCCCCTTAAGAAATTGCGTCCTTGCAATTTTTATAATTTGATTTTGAAATTTCATTGAAAGTCCCACACCATAAAAGGAGTCAGTAAAACAATTACATTAAATGAAAGAAGGGGAAGTACAAAGGTCACCCGAGTTAACCCATACTAAGATTCCATGTAGGAAAATATAAAAATGGAAGAACAAACAAAGGGTCAAGTTCTGAGGGAGGGTGATAGAAAACATGATTAAGAGAAAGTTAACCACAAGAAAATCAGAAACTTATGATGTGTGTAAACGGTTTTTGATTACCTAGTAGGAAACTTAAACCAACAATGTTTTTGTTTTACGATCCTTTTCAAAATTTTGAGGAATCCATTTACTACATAGAACAAAAACATAAGGAAATATACCTACCTTCAATTAGAGTTTCATCCTTTAATAAGTTTCTACCAAAACTAATCTTTCCTCCAAATGATGAGCATTCAAAACACCTGGTCTCATAAAAACACAAGAATCATCTTCTTGAGAGTCACGTAATCCACAAAAGATTAACTATCAATTTATTCTATCTTTAAACATTATCACAAAAATAGAAAGGGTAAGATAAAACAACTCTTCCAAAATAAGGAATCCCATAAGAAGGGAATATACTTTTAAATATTCAATGTTCCATGGTACTACCCAAAGTTCATCATAGACCATTCTATAAATAACTGTTCTTAAACTTCCTCAAAAACTAAACCAAACTATGAATGAAACCCAAATACAAGAAGGATTTGATAAAATAGTCTTTCAAAATAAACTTCATCATTCATCTCCAGACAACATCAACCACTCCTAACATCTTATAACAAAAGTAGATAACCTAAACATATTTTACCCAAGATAGGTTAATCATTTCCATATGTAACCTAAATTACTATAAGTCCACCATAAATTCATCGATTCATCAAAATATAAGTCAACCGTTACTCCTCAAAGAAAATACCATAGTAATCTATTTACCTCGATCAAATAGGGTACCCAAAATAGTGAACATCTTCCAAAATAATAATCATATTTTAATCCCATAATCATCTCTGTCATATTAATACGGAAATTGTCACATTTCCAATCACATTGGTTGTTGGGACATGTTCTTCCATTTCCCACCATTAACTAAGAAAATAAAGTATAATTAGGGGCTTAAATACTTAGCCAATAATCATGAAAAGGAACTTAAAGCATAGAAGGATAACTTATATAATAAAAGTATATGCTAACTTGTGATCCCCTAGGTTCCGATCTTGGTTATCCATGATCATATATTCTTATGTGAATCTTTATTTTATTTTATCTTTGTTTCTTTAATAATGGTTCATACTAAGATTATGAATTTACCAAAGCATATCCCCCAGGAGTGTCGTAACCAAGAGTGCATCAAGGCCCATTGTCGTGTACCAGTTCCCATTTGGGTCTAGATCAAAGTGGTGTTTTGGGTTTTACCCCTATGTACATCTGTGCTAGAGTCACCTATACCTGTTCTTATCCAGACAGGGATGTATTTTCTTGGCAACCTCTTAATCAAAACTCACCAAAATACGAGGAATATTTCCTTTATTTAAACATTTCTATAGGGTTCGTCCTAATGTTTTATATCCTAATTTCCACAAATAAATAAACCATCCTTTGATTCCAACTATGGAATCCCGCCTTTTTATAACGTAACTTTTCATTAAATTTTACATAACCGAGGATGTTTAAGGTTTAGTGTCTTGGAAACCAGGAACATAAAACATGAAAAAAAACATTCTTCTTAAACACTTGAAAGGATTATCCTTTTTCATCCTAGGATCATTACTTCATCTCATATACTGAGGACATACATCAAAATAAAGGGTGAGCAGAAGGCCCAATAAGGGAAACAAGGGAAACATTTAACATGTGAACTTGAGATACATCAACAATGTCATGAAAAAGAACTTTAAGGAATGAGAAAGAAATCACGAGGCATATCATAATAAAAATAACGTATTTCATAACATGAAGATGTGGCTAAAACATTTAATATTGACAATCATTTCTGTTTAACCAATGTCAATCCCCAAGGTGTCATTAAAAATTACCAAGTTTATTCACCAAGGCGTCGTTAAAAAATAGTCATCTCTAGAGATTTACTCTTTAACCAATGCATTGGAGCGCTATCAGGGCGCACCCTTGACATGTATTTATTATCATGTGATCCACATATATAATCATCAATCATTTCATAAAAACCCCATATAGCATAAAAGGAATGGGTTTCATTTCATAATCATAATGTTTTAAAAATTGCTTTAAAGACATGATCTTTGTGTCACTTTAAAACCCACAGAAAAGGAAGGTGGGTCTCATGTATGTAAATCCCAGAATTTAAAATAGAACATTATGGTATATATGTGAATACCCCTATAGAAGAGAGAGTTTTTAGTATTCACTTAATAAAATAAATGAACTTTAGAACAAGAGAGAGAGAGACATTTTGAGAAGGAAATTCTGCAGCATAACGACTATGTTTCGGGGTTTTAGAAAACATTGAAAAGAGAGGGGACATGGGTCAAACATTCATAAATGACCCATAAAAAAGTAGATGGGAATAATATGAAGGATATATGAACATGTTAATGAAATTTTAAAGATATAACATATGAAATGAAGAACATGAAAGGAAGACAAAAATAAGAGTTCTCTTATAAAAATTCGGCAGCCTAACGGCGCCACTTAAACATCAAAAAAAATGAATTGACGAGATCAAATAGGGTCTCTTATCATATGAACATAAATGATAAGTATGATAGAAATAGAGATCATACCCCAACATAATAAAAAGGAATTTTAAATACTTGACAAGAAAATAGAATTTGAAAATGAGAAAGGTGAATGAGTCCCTTAAAAATTCGGCAGCCTAACGACGCCACTTAAATCATCAAAATACTGAATTGAAGAGATCAAATAGGGTCTCTCATCATATTAAAATAAAATATCAGTATGATAGATATATAGAGAATACCCCAACATAAAAAAGGAACTTGAATGACTTGACATGAAAATAGATCTTTGAAAAATGAGAAAGGTGAACGAATCCCTTAAAAATTCGGCAGCCTAACGGTGCGACTTAAACTATATTAAAATGAATTGATGAGAGAAAGAGGGGATATCTCATCATATTAAAATTAAAAGGGAAGTAATATGCATATAAAAGAACATCCTCCAACATAATAGCATTGAGCATAAAAAAAGACATAAAAGCGATTACCTGAAAAGAAAGAGAGAGGTAGGATCCCTTACATTAAACGTAACTCTTAAAACTCAATGGTTGGGACATTGAGGGAATGGGGGAACCTTTTCAGGACTTCTTGGGAGGTAATGAGACCATAGAATTGTTGGGGGAGAGTTGGGAGTAGAATGGATGAGAGTATGGCTTGGTATTTATAGGGAAAGTGAGGGGACACGACATTAATGGCCAAGGGACACCTCATTGGTGGTTTTGGCAAAACCATGGGCTTGCACATCGTATTGGCCACATGGTACACCTCATACAATAATTCATCCCCTTTAGTAGACCATCCCCTAAAACATCTCATGACATCATCGTGACAAAGTTATGATGTCAGTTAACATACCGAAACCCTAAAACTGCATTTTTACTATTCACTGAAAATTCATCTTTCTTGGAAAAATCCCAAAATTTCACCTTAACCAAAAATCGATGCTCTAATTACAAAAATAAACTCCATTTTATAAAAATAATTTTCTAAATATTTTTAATTTAATTTCTAAATAAATACACTATTCATCGAAAATTCATTTTTTTCAGAAAATTCCCCAAAAATTACCATAGCATAATATCGTTATTCTGAATTCAAAAATAAAGTCCATTTTATAAAAATAATTTTCTAAATATTTTTAATTAAAATTTTAATTTAAAAACACTATTCACCTGAAAAACTAATACTTGACTAATAATTTATGAAACCGTTATTTAACCATTTTATTGAATCACATTACTTAATCAAGGTGCCTAGATTATATTAATAATATCTTTAAGTGGGATTACTCATCCATTTGGTCACATTACTAATCCTAAGCATAATATCACTATTCATAATTTACTATTCATCAAAAATTATGTTGATCTTATTAGACTCTAAAGTTTGTACTGAACATAATTGTAGAAGACCAGTTTTTGAAAATCATTACACATTTTTCTTTATTTAAGGTTTACATAAACATTTTTAAAATATCCTTTCTCTAAAATTCATCAAAAATATGCATACTATATTTATCTGGACATTTGAAAATTCAGAAACTTCATCATAAGAAGAAATCAAAATTTTTATTTAAAACAAAGGATTACACAAGGCAGTTACGGTCTCCTTACATAGACCCTTATCACACTAGCATATGACCTAAGCGTAAGGTGTGCTAAGTTGATAGAATTCAAGGGAGGCTCAGCAAACATCGCACGAGTAGTAATTTATATTAGTTTGAACTTCTCGTGAAGACGATTCCGTTCTAGCTTCACGCAATGAAGTTAGGATTGGGTTTGGTCTAGAGCAAAGCCCAGTGGGGCTACCTCCTTCCCAAGTTCTGTTAGATGGGCTTTGATCGGTCCAAGACTATTGGGTGAGGCCATAAGATCTTCTTTCTATATTAAATAACCAAGATCACTTATATTTAGAGACAAAAAATTGAAACGTTTAGTTTTCAGCGGTCATATTGACCATTGGTAATATAACAGTCAAAACCAAACAATCTCATTTTAATCATACTCATGTTATCTAATGAAAAAGTTTTGTTGAGTATAAAAATAAAATAATACACAGAATTAGGAAACAAGATTTATTCAAAATTTCATCTTGTTACACTACATGTATTCATAAACAATGCAATTTATTTTTAGTGAATTGATTTATATGAATGTAGATTATATTTTATATATTTAGAATTATAAATATGAATATAAACCATATATTCACATTAATTAAATCGTTATAACTACTCTTGAAATATGGTAATGGAAAATGAATTACATCAGTTTGTGAGGCAGTAGTCCACCGTACACAAGAATAATTAAATCCACTCACATTTAATTGAGGATATAGATGGGTATTGGTTATTACACTATCATAATAACGTCTAATTATATGGATGATTTTAGTGTTATTATTTAAGTATAGTATTGTATTATTTCATGGAGGTGGAATAAGGAATGATAATTAATCATGTCATTAAAACCTATATCTCTTCTTGGGAAAGTATTATTTTGATAACACATTAATCACTCCATGGTTAGTGTTATTACTAAAAAAAGACCTATATAATGTGAATAATGGTTCTAAGATGGAATTTTACTATATATTATTGAATCCATATGTTTCTAGATTTGATATATAATGAGAATAAGATATTCACTTTTATAAGAGAGGGGAGGTGCACTGCTAAAAGCTACCAAAATATATAATCAATATCAATAAAATATCAATTAAAAAAGGGACCAAACTAATATATTTTGATTATGGGATTTATATAGGTCTATATTATCTCATAAAATTACTATTAGAATAGTTTTACTTTGTTTTTACCCTTATCATTTGGTTTGAACACATTTTCAAAACCTTTAACACATATCATGACACCAAATATTTTTAGCCTTTATTGGTCGTGATTTTTACTATAATTCAAAAAATAATCATAAATGGACCTTTTTTGGTATTATATTTCATATCCTAATCACCTGGTAGAATCCATGACCTTTTTTAATTTTATATCATTTAATAAATTTTTAGTTTTTATAATATATCTCTACATTCAATTTTTAAAACTATTCTTTATATTTATTTTAAAAACATCATGAAGAAAAGTAAAATACAAAAATCAAAAATAAAATATTGAACACATCACTAAAATGTTATTTTAATATATTAAATTTTTATTTCGCATTAATTATATATGATTATAATAAATTTTTTCATTTCAATGAGTTTATTTTTACAGTAATTTTATAATTACTTCAGTAGGGTTGTGTAAATATTTAGTCTTATTATTTCATTTCATAAAAATAAAAATAAATTACAATGAGTATGATAAAAAAATTATGTCAAGTAAATTTTATAACTGTACATTTTCTTTGGTTATCACTATGTTAAAATAGTATACATATTAACAAAAATATTGTGTGATTTTTTAATACACATTTAATCAAAAAAATAGAAATCTCAGAATCACATCCATATGGAGCCAATATATCAAATAATTTTCCTTTGGATGATTACTTATGAGATTTTAACATCCTCTAAAATTTAGATTGATGCTAGAGTTATTTTATTATACATATAATATTATTTTAGATCCATAATTACTGGATTTACCCATTACCATTGGAACAAATATAATTTACATTACTATTCACATTTATATAAAATGAAAGGAGCATATCTAAAAAATGTGTAAAAAATAATTCAATATATGGAATCCATTTTTCACAATACAATGCAATTATATTTTAGAACATAAATAAAAATTAATCCATAAAAACATGGTGAATAATTATTTTTAAGGAATTATTTTTAAATATATTTATTTTATAAAAAAGTAAACTATAAAATCAATTTCAAAAACCATAATATGTATATTATATAAAAATATTAAATTGTTAAATTTTAATGAAAGTTGAAAATAAAATATGACACTGTAAATACATAAAAAGAATATAAAATTTTATATATAAATTACTATTGTTCACTATTAATTGAAAATTAACCTTTTCAAAAATTACTCAAAAATGAATTTGAAGATATTTTTAACATTATGAATTTGATAATGAAATAAACTTTTTCGAATAAATTTTCTATAATTTTTAGAAATTAATCATAATATCCACTTATAAAAATCATGAAATTCCATTTTTGAAGAAAATATTAATTTTAAGAATAAATTGTCTTGAGTAAAAATATAGTGCATATTTACATTGAATAAATTACTAAATTAGAAATTACAAGTTCTATTATATATTCATAAAATATTTAATACTATTCAATACTTTCAATTTAATACATCGTTTATTATATTAATATTTCTGAATTTTGTGGTTCATTTATGATTTGTGTTTCATATCAGATACCCTACAAAATATTTTTTAAAAAACATTTAATATTAAACTAATCCCAAAAATAAATTGTTTACTAGCAGTTTTTAACTCGTGTTCAATAACTATATTTTGATATTTCCAAATACTTCTGTTGAAACATATCATTATAAAATCGTCAATAAAACATCGACTTAATATCATAGAAAAAGGATGTGTGATGGTTATCTAGAATAAAATATTACCAGGGTTTGATGTATGAAAAAGTTTGTGTAAATTAAAATAGGGATATAGAAGAAAAAACTAACATCTAAGTAATGATAGAGAGTGATAGAGAACACGATGGTTAAAAATTTAACCATTAGGAAACCATTAATCTATGATGGGATAAAAGAATATTGATTTCTCAGTTTAAAAAGTAAACATATAAATATTTTCATCAACATAATTTCCATATAGTAAAAATAATTTTACAACCAACAATTTTAAAATAACTAATCAAACATAATTAGAAATAATAATTTAATGGTTTAATCAATTTTTAACATAAACTCATCTTTTTCTTCAACTAATGTGATTAAAGATGAAATTTTATTTTCTAAAGAACTAATATCATACTTTAATGTATCAAAAAAACTACTTAAGAATAAAAATATATTTTTCCAATATTTATACAAAAAAAAAACAAATTGGTTTAACAATTACAAGATAATTTACAAATTAATAATGAATTAAACAATGGCAATCTACATTTATATCAAAAATTCAATAGTAGTTCCCAAATATCAACATAGTTCATTATATAAATACCAAACCATAAAAATCATCAAAATAAACAAGTCTAAAATTAAAACAAATAATAAGATATAATTGATCACATATTCTGGTGAGAATAATTTGGCATTTATCTAAAAATAACAATAATGAAAAATAAAGAATAATTCAAAAAATATAGTTGACCTAATAACTAAATCTTGAATATATTCTAAATATTTCCATAAATATAAATAATAAACATAAATTAATATAAAACAACTTTTTAAATCAAAATATAGATCAATATTTATTTCTCAATTAAAGTGCCTTAATATTCTATTTACCTTACTCATATAATGATCCCCAAAATTATAAAGATATATATTCTAAATAATATTAATGAATTAATCACTATATCAATTTATATTATTATGGTTGTCCATATGATAGAAAAAAGTATCCAAAATGAACATAACCAGTATCTTTCAGATTCCTTAACTAAAAAAACAAATTCATACTAACCAAGACATCAAGTAGGATTGTTTTTGTAGAAGAAACCATTGTTTTCCATTAGTTATGGGGTCAATCTTTGAGGCCTTTCTGGATGTGGCAGGTTGTCTCCCAACATCCATGACATCTCTTTTAGAAATAAATATTAATATAACATTTAAAAAATTCCCAAAAATGTAAAAAACGACCACAAAATATCCTGAATATATTATATATAAATGAAATGTTTTATCACAAAATATTATATCATATGATTAATTTCAGATCCCGAAAAATGTAATAACCCATAATTACAACAAAAAAAATTATCATATAATCTCTTAAGGTTACTGATACCATTTAACACATTTCAATGAAAGGAAAATATAGTTGTAGATCAAATACCATTTTTAACATGACATGATTGTGGGTCATATATACCTCAAACATATATCAAAACACTATAAATGTCTTCCAATGTACCCTCATCATTAAAATTGTATTAATTTCTCAAATCATATGATCATAAAAAGACTACCGTAACCCTAGAATCCATTATATGTAGACATCTTAGTCATTAATTTCTCTTTATAATCCATTGTATATGGTTTCCAGTCTTATTCCCTAAAATTTTTTTAATAAAGAACTATATGAAACATGTCCTGATAATAAACAATATCAAAATATAATAAATGAAATAATACATTCATTTCATATATCAAATCTTGTTTTATCATCTTCAACTATAATAACATCAGATATTTTTTAATATATAACAATGAGTATTTCTTATATCATTCCCGATCCTCCCACAACTGAATCATCATTCATTATTTGAATTCTCCCCATATTTAAATCATTCAGTTGATACATTGGGTGGAGCTCATTACCTCTTAATGGATTCAAAATGACACATCATTTTTCCTTGTTTGATTATTCCATTATTAAATCCTCAACCTCATATAACACATCTTATTGTTCTTTAAGATATTTACCTCGGTTCTTTTGTAAAAATACATGACAAATTGCTCATTGAATATATTTAGGATTATTACCATTATCACCTAAACATCCATCAGACATCATTTATCTCATAACTAATGCATTAATAAAATCACCTTGGTTTATGTTGTCTATTATTACAACTAATAAATTGGATCATAATATTTTCATTTTCAAACAAGTTCATTCTTGATCCATCTATTTATTAAAACAAAAAATCATCATGTGACTATATAAATAAAATCACAATATGACTTGTTTTGAGGATGATAATCACTAATCTATCCTTATTCTTGTTATTTCAATCTCTTTAGACAAGTAAAAAACAATAAAAATCCTTCAAATACTATCCACTGTTGTTATAAAAGGATTATATTGTAAGCATAAATAAAATCCTAACCACTAATGTAGAAACCTTTTTTAGGTAAGAAACCCTTTCATTAAATATTTAAAATTTGTAATGTGTTTGGATGATGTTTGGGTGGGGTTGAAGGACATTTTGAATGTTTATGGTGATTTTCTATATTATCATGGTTTTACAATGATTAGAATTAACTATGAAAGTCCAACAGAGATACATGAAATGTGATATTGAGAGTTTTGGGTGGTTTCATGATTCGGTGCACAGTTTGGCCAAACCATGCACTCACCTTCGAGAAATCTTGTGAGGTGGGACAGAGGGACTCTTCATTAATGGAGCTTTATTTTTAAATCTTTTCAATCCAACCATGTGAGGTTCTTGTTTAGGTAGAGTCCTATGAACGTTTAGACCACAATATGACTATCCTTGCTAGCTAATTGTACATAAAAAAGTTATATTTGAAAATAGTAGAGCTCCCACAGTTTAGAAACTTAACCCCTTGTTTTTATTCTATTTTTACACTAAATCTATTTACTCTCCTCCCAAGGGCTACTTATTCTCTTCTCTTCGACCTAAGATTGATCCGTTGGAAAATCATGGTGCGTTGAAGGCTGAATTTCATGGAAAGTCTCTATTCTTGGTGTTTTTCCTATGATATTTTCTTGTTACCTATCTTAAGTTCATAGCTCTATTACATTGGAAATATATATATGATTTTTATTCCAATCGTGATGAGATATGGATATATTTATGATAGGAAAAAAATTTATAGAGGGTTTTTGGAGAAGCAACATTGTTTTATTGAAGAATTTGTGATATTCTTCATATTCTCTATGGTTTGTGAGGTAGGTGAATTATCTCTCAAATGATCTTATAAAAAAAGGCAGTAGTCGTATAAATTTGATTGAATTACATGAAATTGATTATGAAAATGATGTTAAATTCATTTTAGAAACCCCATTAACTTATGGTTTTTGGATTCTTAAAAATTGTTTATTGTGAAATGTGCATTGTTTATGTAATTTAAAATGATTATTTTATAAAGTTAATTTTATTTGACACATAGAAATGAATTTACGGTGATGTCAATAGTAGACTAAATGTTTTTTTTAAATTCCATTATTTGTAACATGTATAATTATTTTTTTGAAAAATGATTCATGTGTGTTCAGGTGCATTGGGACATATAAGGGTATGATGATAACCCAATCATTTATGGGATGTATACGGGTATGAACTTTTCTATGTAGAAATAGTTTGATGAGTTAAGTCTTAGTGAATAGATGAATCAGAAAATGTGATTATATAGATTCCATTTGTTTAATGGATGGTTGACTATGCAAATATGTGTAATGTAATGGATAATTCCAAAATGGGAATTTTTCGAAATGGTTGTATAGAGTTGTTTGGTAAGTTTCTTTTAAATCTATTTTAGTTGGAACTAGTTTGGTATAAAACTGGTTTCCATTTATGAAAACAATTAAAACAATTGTATTGTGTTTTATATAAATTATTTAATTTAAATTCACAAACATGGTCTTTCCTAGTGGTGTGAGTAGAGAATTCATTTGTGGAAAACCATCTAGGATTCATTACTCATCCTCTCGAGGAGAAAATTTGTGTGTTTGGTGATGTTGTGTATCAAGATCAATGTAAAATTAAATGATCTCATTTCATTAGTGATGTTTAGTGATACCTAAAATATTTCTTTTTATAGTTTAATCTAGGATCATGTTGGGAGATATGGTGTTTGGGACCTTGGAGTCTTTCAGTTTTTTTCGGTTTTGTCTTCCGCTTTGTATATTGATTATACTTTGGTTTTTTCATGGAATTATGATATGGTTAATGTATGTATTTGTCTTTCATTATCAATTTTTATACTTTGAGTTATAATAATTGTTATCATGTATCATTTAGTGGTTATTTGGTTATGGTGTTCTTTTATGGGTTTTTTTATTTGTCAAAGTGAAAAATTATTCCCAATAGTAATCAAGTCCTTAGAATTTATTGTTGGCCTTGGGATTATTGGGGAGGTTTCCAAAGGCCATGTTTAAATATCTCCCCAACTAAAAACAATTAGGATGGTGAGATATTTCAAATGACATTATTCTTTTATAGTCCTTCAATCATTATAGGACAAATTCCATTTGTTTGTTGGGTTTTGAGTTAGAAAATAATTATTGACTAGTCCTTGATTAGGGATGGTAGAAAGGAGTAGGATTCTCAAAACATGAAATTCCAAAAAAAGTCATAGCTATCATATTTATATTGATATTTGGGATTTCAATATTTTGGGTATAAATTTGTTTGAAAGAATGACATGCACAGATATAAATTTCATCCCATCTTGGAATGGATATTTTATTTAGATTAATTAATTATGATTTGGTGAAAATGAGTTAACTATTTAAAAATTATTAAATAGTTTTCAAAGGTGAAATTTTGAAAAGGTAATGGTTTTGGTATATTGAAAATGTGTTGATTTTCAAAATCAATGTATAATTTTAAAAAATTGGTTGAAAATTTAAAATGTTGACTCATGGAAAGCATTATTGTGATAGTTGGGATGTGAAAATTTTGAAATTTTTATATATATTGTTTCAATAGATTGAGACTCATGTCAATTTGTTTTGGTTACAGAAAATGGAACCCAATAGAAATTATAGAAATCATACAGAAGTGGCTATTGAGACTATGGTTGCATATGATCAACAAGTGACCAAATGTCATGGATAGAGGGAACCAAAGGGATGAACCAAGGTAATTGGAACATCTTTTTTAGTTTCAGAAGAATAATCCACCCACCCTTTTGTGTGATTTAGAACAACAGAAGTAAGAGGTGTGGCTGAATAGGATGAATCACATCATCAATTTTCTTGGGACACCAACGGAGATGAACATCAACATCCCAATGTATATACTAGAGGTTCTTGCATGAAGGTGGTGATATTTTGCCATTCTGGCTAAATTAGACCCAGACATTACACGGGTGGATTTTGAATAATTATTTAAAAATCAATTATATCCTCATATATTCATGATTTCTGGAATTAATTTTTTTTTTCAACTCCGAGCTAGAAAATCTCTTATTGATAGAGAATGTGGGTAAATTTATAAATTCAGTCCACATTTCATCTAATGTTTCTGCTAGTGTATCATTAAAGAAACACATTTATGAATTTTGGATGAGGAAATAGATTGTCTCAATGATGTACAAGCCTTGTATAAAGGATTATATGAATACGGTTAATAGAGAGATGATGGAGGAACTGCACATCTCAGAATCTATAGGTGAACAATAATGTTGATATCTATAAGAAATGATGTGAAATCTAATTCTGGGAATAAGTGGAAGAAGGAAACATATTCCAACGGTAGTAGAATTACATAGAATATCATGACTAGATTAGGGAATCTTTCTCTTAATATCAACAGTAATCCTAAATGTTTTCAATGTGTTTTGTTCGATCAAAGTAAGTGAGATTGGATGGCAGCACTGATAGCATGCCATAATTGTAATCATATAGTCCATGTTCAGTGTTATTATTACAATTCTCCAATGGTGGGTGTTCATGGAACATATAATATTTCATAGATATTTTATGTTTGGATGAGACATGGGGAGAAGAATACTTATCATCAACATAACTGAGATATCCATGATGATTCATGGATTTCCATTACTCCTCAGGAAGTCTAATTTCTATATTTAAATAAACCACAATGTGTATGTGTTATGAAATTTTATGGAGGTAGAAAAGTTTTTATTGATTGCAATTTGGAACCCATAATGGTGAGAGGTATATTTCATCTGAAATATAACCTTATAAAATCTTTATTTGATATAGGTTCATCCCATTCATTTATTTCTTCTCATTCTATGTATTTTTTGTTTTTTCCTATTGAGATGATGATTTATATTTTTAAATATAATACTCTTCTTGTTCAAATAGAATGTTGAGACTTTATGTGAAATTCATGTACAATAAATATTGATAAAGTTTCACTGATACAAGACTTATCTATTCAATGGGATGGATATATTTTAAATAATATAGGGTATGAATTAGTTTACAAGGTTAAAGGCTCACATACATTGTTATATGAAAAATGATAGTTTTATGATTCATGAAGGAAACAATAATTTCATTAAAGAAGAAAAAAATGTAAATTTAGGTGAAATATTCTTTATGGAACTTGTTGTCAGAATGATCTCACACTAGTTCAATGATTTGAATTTGGGATTGATGTAAGAGATTAAGAATTGACATTTTCTAATAGTTTTTCATCAGTTTACAAATGTTTTTCGGGAAATATTATCCAGGATAACAACCAAAAGATATGTGATTTTTATGATTGATATTATTTTATGGAACAATCTTATCTCACACTGGCCTTATAACATCGAACTAAGAGAATTTTAGAAATTACACGTGTAGTTGGATGATCTAGAAATCAAAGGGGTCATTCAACATAGGATGTCTCTATTAGAAGCATGAATCTTGTTATCAAAAAGGTGGATGGAACTATTTCTTTGTGTGCGGGTTATCAAAATCATAACCAAATTAAGATAAAGAATTGGTATCAACTTACACGTATTGATGATATTTTTGATCAATTTCAGGGAGCCAATGTTTATCCAAAATTGACATGCAATCAGGATATCATCAATTCTGTGTTCAGAAAGAGGATATTCTAAATTTATTTTTAAACTAGATATGTTCGTTATGAGAACATGGTTATTACTTTTAGTGCTATGAGTGAAAAATCAGTTTTTATGGTATTGATTAATAATATATTTCAACTATATTTGAATTGATTTATGGTGGTATTTGTGGATGACTTACTAGGGTATTCAAGGAAATGTGATAAGCATGAGAAACACCTTGATATAGTTTTTGAAATCTTTAGTGTTCATCATATATATTCCAAAGTAAAAAAAGTTAATTTTTGGATACATGAGGTAACTTTTCGGGGAATTTTTTCTCTTAATGTAGTGTTTCTACGAATCCTGAATATATATTGGCTGTTATATCATGGTAATTTCCAATGAATTTATTGAGATAAAATGCCTCCTTGGAATGGCTGGTTGTTACTGAAACATTGTACAAAAATTTTCAGGACAATATTCACCAATTACTAAATTGATGTGGAATAATGTTCCACTATAATGGGACAAGTAATGTGATAGGAACATTCAAGATCATAAGGTTCACCATACATCAGCATCAATCATGAATTTTCCGGAATCCATAGAATGGTATATGGTTTACTCTAATGCTTTGGGAGACAAATTTGGATGTGTTCTCATGCCTAGAGATCATGTTGTATCTTATGGATCATGATAGTTATGGTTTTATGAGAAGAATAACACATCAAAAGATATATAATTTTATATTGTATTCCACGAATTAAACACACGACATAACTTTCCCTTTGTTGTCAAATTTACTCTGTTTATAGATAAAATATGCATGAAACATATTTTTTATAAAGTCAATTGAACCTGAGTCAAATAAAATGGATGAAGTATCTCTAAACTCTCAACATTGAGTTCACATATACAATGAGTAATGGAAAATTGATGGAAAATTCATTAAGAAGAAATTCTTATAGTCATTTGGAAGATGTTTTTCAGATCTGTGGAAATTTACGTCGATGTTACCTACCATGCACATGGTTTGTGTAGTCTATGATAGTGAAGATATATTGTTCTATATTTTATTTCCTCTTGATTTTTTGGAGATAATTAAATAATAATATTCATATGATTCATAATAGGTTGAAATGTGGTCAAAAATCAATGGTGGGGAGACAATTGAGGGTTGGAAACTTGAGAGAAGTAATGTTTTGTGGTTTATATATTAGATGGTCATACAATAGGATTTTTAAGAACAAATAATTCATCTATACTACCAATATAGACATGATTTTATTCATCGATTAAATATGATGTATAAGGAAATGAATTCCATTTTTTGGTGGGTTGGCATGCAAATAAATGTGGGGGAGTTTTTTTGGAGGTGCTCAACCTGTCTACGGGTTAAGGAAGACGTCCAACATCCAATGGGTATATTGCAGCCTATACCAATTCCTGTTTCAAAATTAGAGAAGATAACCATGTACTTTGTAATAGTTTTCCCATGAACTGTTCAAAAAAACTATTCTATATAGGTGATAGTGGATCAGCTAACAATGTTGTCCCATTTCATCCCTATTAATGAATCATATTTTATGGAGGACTTGTCAAAAATTTATATATGAGGATTGGTAAAAGGGAAATGGTGTACTAGTTTCAATAGTATCAGATCGAGATCCAAGGTTTATGTATCATTTTTTAAAATACAAACAACATTACCTTGGGAGAATTTTTGTGTGTGTAGATGTTATGTATCAAGACACATGTAAATGAATATAATTAAATTTATTTCGTGACATTTTTGATAAATTAATTATGTATTGTGGTGTTTTTTCTTGGATCATGTTAGTAGCCATGGAGTCGGTGATAATGAACACTTTCTGTTTTGTAGGTTTTTTATTATATTTTTTGTTTTCATTCTAGTTTGATTTTCTTGGTACCATAATATGGTTCATGGTTGTAGTTAGGTTTGATTCTCAATTTTTAAACTTTTATGTTTATAAATGGTTATAATGAATAATTTAGTGGTTATTTGGTTATGGTGTTCTTGGTTGGGTATTTTTAATTTTCAATTCAAAAATCATCACCAAATAGTATTGAATCCCTTAGAATTAATTATAGCCTTTCATGTCTTGGGGATTCCGTGTATGACCATGTTGCAATTCTTCCTCGATTCAAGACAATGAAGAATGGAACTATGTCACATATATTGTTTTCCAACCCCTTCTATAATTCCATCTATAAGAACATGAATTTAGTGATTACATATTCTAGTGACATTAATATATAATTCAATATTATACATTTCCAAATATATTTTACGATTATATTTTTATAGAATTAGGTCATAAAACCAACATAAAAAACTTATAAATTTCATAGGGTGAAACATTTACCTCTGTGTCAATTTTTCCTGAAAAGAATTTTCAGATATAACATATTTTATTTTCATGAAAAAAAATCTCATTTTTGATCTTAACCGTGTCATTATCCTAACTCATTCCTAAAATCCTATTATAAACATCATAAAATGATAAATTAGTAGTTAAATAACAATATGGGAGATGATAGAAATAATAACATTAGTCTTGTTAAAATAAGAATACCCATAAAATATTTTACAATTTTTAAATTATTCCTTGATCATAAGAAATAATTTATTTAATCATAAAAACATTGTTCATTCAAAGTGAAATTTCAATACACCTAACAATATTGGATAAAACCTGTAGAAATCATATAGATTAATCTTCATATCTATGTATAATGGGATAACCATTCCAGTTACACATACAATAACCATCATCATTATAATTAGAAGAACCACAATAATATATTCATAAAATATACTTGGATAATTGTAATTGGTTAACTTCACCCCAAATTCATAATTCCCATCATAGATATTTCCCATAATCATTTAGGAGAAATAGAATCTATTAAATTATTCCATTTACCCAATGTATTGGAGTTCTATAATGGTCTATCATTCCATTAGATTTAAAGGAACCACACATCCTCATAAATAATTACCCTTAACCATAAATGAATAAATTACATAGATTTTACAATTCATCATAAAACTTATAAAACCCATTATTTATTTTTTAACTAGATTAATCTACTGAAATGAAATAGGTTTCATGGAAATCCATTAAAAATAAGCTGATGCATCTAGATAATGAACTAGGATGGTATCAAATGATCATATTCCAAAAAATTGAATATTTAAAATAGAGAGTTTTTTATTTGATGAATTTCGTTAAGGCTCATTAAAACATCCTTGAGGAAAATATCCATTCAATTTTGAATTAAAATATTTAAATACAAACTAAAAACTACAAGGGATAGATAATTCATTGGAAATGAAATTTTAATCATATAAAGGACACTTCAGTGAAAATACTAGTCATGATGATGGAAAAATCCTTTCATGCTATATAAGATAAAAAAATACTTTCATTCTATTGGAAATAATGTTTAAAAGTACCTCATTTGGAAAATGACAGGAATATTCCATTTAGAAAACTTTGAAAAAGGAAAATCTTTGTATGAATGATGTTAAAAATTTATAATAGAATAGTTAAATAATTATTGAAAAAATTTATATAAAATATAGATATTAATGAAAAAGATAATTTTAATTGAAATATTAGAAGATAAATTAAAAATGTCCCATACATTGAATCTAATTCATGACACATAATCTTTATCATCCTAAAAAAAGAAACTTTTTATTTTTATTAAGTTTATTATGAACTATTTTTAAACTTTAAATTCCAATTTTATTTTATCTCATATTCCTCTATATTTAATTACATAGTCAATTAAATACACATTACTTGTTTCGATGATATTTGGTTCAAACATCCAGAATGACTTAGGTATGCTAAATATGTTAAAAGTGGTAATGAATCCACCATATATAGAATAATAATCTGATATAATTATCACTAAAATAAAAAATTAAAATTTTATCTTAATAAATTGAATAATAATATAAAAAATGAACTATGTTACAATCATAAATATGGATGGTCGCACGTACACATGAGTTAATGATACATTTTTTATCGATCATTATGTAAAGAATGTATGTATTATTTTCTATTCATTGAATTATAATAATGTTATATATATCATATTATTTCTTTAAATACACTCATATATACATCGTCTATGCGATGTGGTGATGAAAAACGAATCACACCACATCATAGAGGTGGTTGTCTAACAGTATGCATGAACAACGTTATCATTTTTTAGTGAATGGAAATAAAAGATGGTAAATTATATATAATTTTTTTTCGAATGATTAATATTTCATTAATATAGTATATAAAAAATAATTCATACATTATAACTAGTATTAAGGGAAGGTTATTGAAATTGAATTACATCAGTTTGTGATATTGTAGTCCTCCATATAGATAAATGATGAATTCTTATCACATTTGATGGTGGTTGGAGATGAATATATTCTATTAAAAAAAGTATAATATCATTATAAAGGTTTTATTGGTGTTATTATTTTATCTTTTCTTAAGATGATTTTAGTGGTATAGAAGAAGAAATAAAACTAAAATAAATTATTAAAAACTAAACCTCCTCTTTGAATGTTCTCCTTTGATTTTAAACATAAGCCCTTTAAGGATGGAATTTTGATGAAAAATGAAATCAATAATTAGTTAAGGGTCACAAAGAATGTACTTTTGAAAATCCTGGTTAATTATACATATTAATTAAAAGTGACATAATTACAATAATAGAATCCATTTTATTAGAGTGGGTAGGGGAACTCATAAATTTATTGAAATATTTAATTAATATAAATTAGTTTTCAATTCCAAATTGATAAAAAAAATTATTTTAAGGATATGATGAGTATGGTTAAAAATAACAACATAAAATAATATATAGATATATTTTAAATATGTTTTTGTCCTTATCATATGTTTATAACCCATTTTTGAGCCATTTAACACATACTATGACAACAAGGATTTTTAATCAATGCTATAAATAGAAAAACTACACATAAAATTACCGTGAATGATATTATAAAGCATATCCTAATATTATTTCGAGTTACATTTTTTTTGATTATGATATAATTTAATAAAATTTTACTTATTATAATATATATATTATCAAATTTTAAAACTATTAATTACATTGATTTTAATAACATAATTCCAGTAATTAAAAATCAAACCAAATATTTTAACAGATCCATAAAACGTTGTGTTAAGTTGTAAAATTTGTGGATAAAACTATTCATCTCATGTAATATTAATTTTAATTTTTTTAATATTAATTATTGTATAATTTTATTAGCTAAATAATTACTACATTAACATTGTGAAAATATATAATGTACTCATTTCTTCAGTAAAATATAAAAATAAATTACAATAATTAAAATAAATAATTTCAATTTAATAATAATATTTATATGTGAAAATATCAATAGTCAAATAAGCCTGTTTCTCATATTAATACATGATTTTAAGGATAATTATCGATTAAATACACACCAATTATCTAAAATCCTATTGTCTTTGGTAGACAAGGTCCATAGTTAGAATGAATCAAAATTGGAATAGAAATTTATTTAGTTAATATCCATTTTTATCAAAACTTTATTTATCCTCATATATTTACATAGGATAACCATGGAAATACGTAGTCAAAAGTGATGAGCAAAGAATCCTAGTAAGGGGATGAACATGGAAAAAAATCACAACACGTAAGTCAAACTCATAAGTAAATAACATAAATGAATGGAACCAGGAAAAAAAATAAAGAGGCATATCACACATAACATTGAATTTTATAATCATGGATGTATTGAAATATGGTATAAACACATAACATTACATTAACACGAGTCAATGGTATCTACCCATATGGTATAACAAGGTGGAAAAATTCCCATAATGGAATAACTTTAATCCCAAATCCCATACGTAACTTATCATGATACAAAAAATTACCTAAATCATGGATCCAATATATGGGTGCAACAATCACAACAATTTATTTATATGTGTTCCAAATAATGAATCAAATATAAATAATACACATAAAGGGTATCCTTTGAATAAAATTGGTCTCTTAATCATATTATTTGGAATATCCAAGGGGGTATAATAATATTACCAATGAAAGACTGGATTAAAATATTTCATGGTCATTAATAATGAAATTAAAAAAAATTATTCACGAATAATTATTTCCAATTGAATTGTTAATAATGTGATTCGTCACGTAAAAATAGAAATGTCCCACTTTTGTGTGGTTTTAGAGAATAGAATAAAGAGACATTAAAAACAACACATGAATTATTGTATTCCTAAAATAAAAAATTAACTAGAATATTTTCTGATGATAAAATGAGTGAACTAATGAAAGTATTAGTTTCTTAAAATAGTATATAATGTGTACTTGGAAATGGATATGAAATAGAGAAGTTCCCTTTAATCCATATTTCTTATCAGGATTAATTGAGATGGGAGTTTTTTAAAATATGTATTTCTATATAAAATATTGATTAATTGAGATAGATAAATATATTTGTAAGGTATGCGTAGAATTTATTAAAATTATATTGAAATAATATATAAATACATTGTGGTAATGAGAGAGAATGTGTAAACTAAAGGAAAAAATGGAGGATCAGAGAGATCCCTTACCTTATGTTTGAATGTATTATACAATGCACAAAACATACTAGGTAATATAATTAGATTTATTAACAATCTAATTCAAAACCCCTTCCACACATATTTGATTTATTATAATTTTACTAAGTTCCTTTATGGAAATTTCTATGTGTTATACTATTTAATCACAACATTTTGGGAGAGTTCCTTACACGGTTTCATGGTTGGTTAACTTGTGGGAATTTAAAGATGTAACGACCCGAAGCTTGACGTACATTGACATTACATTACATTTGCGGAATACTTAGTACATAACAAAAACACACACACAAGGATCGTAATAGTTTAGTGTCTTTGGAAACTCGGAACGTAATCTTCTAATCGTGGTGAAAGATCTTCAATATCTCCTATAAATATCTTCCTTTTTTTACCTAAAACCATTCTTTATATCCTGGGGAAAAGAAAACATAAAAGGGTGAGCTCAAATGCTCAGTAAGGGTAAACAAAATAAATATCAATCACATCGTATTCATAAGAACATAACATTTTGGAAATCTTAACCTGTAAAAGAGAGCATAATTTCATAATATGGGATAAATCATGGCAGTGAAATGTAATCACAATAATCATAACTTAAAACATGAAACTTTGTGGCATTCACACATAATCATAGAGAATCATTTTTGTTAGTCAAGACTCTTTGCCAAGACTATCTTAGTGGACAAAGTCCCTTTCTGAATCGAGTAACCCTCATTTCAGTCCTGTTTCACTGAACCGGTATAACCTACCGTTCCAGCCCTGTCTATCTCATGAGATATAAAATCTTTACCCAATTCATTGGAGGGAGATATAGGTCCCACCCATCTCATAATGATACCATTCTTATGTGTGCCACAAAATCATAAATCATAAATCATTGCATAACCCATGTAACAAAAATGGGATTCTTAAACAACATGACATCATAAAACAATTCATATAAGATAAAGGAATTCATAAAAATATTTCCATCACAACATAATCAAATCCATGTAATAATAGGGATAGAAACAGAACCCTTTATTATCTTAGATGGAAAATAATTTTGATAAAACACTTGAAATCCATTCTTGAGGAAAATATCCTTTCTACTTCAAAAACATTTTCCTTTCTTAACATTTCTTACAATTTAAAACTAAAAGAAGTTGATTAAAAATAAACTTGAAAACTTGTAAAGTAAGCTTCTTGGAAATAATGTTTTAAAAATCCATTCATGCCGTATAAGTTAAAAAAACATTCTTCGTACTTTTGTCGGAAAAGTCAAAAAGTACCTCGTACGAAAAACGAGAAAAGATTCTTTTCATATCTTTTACCAAAAACTCATCGAAGGGTAAAATTGGATATAAAATATTGTAGAAGGATGGAAATAATTTTACATATTGAGGTAACATGGATTTGGATGATAAAATACAACCCAGTAAATACCAAAGTAAAAACAATCTCAGATAAAAATGAGATTGTGATATTTCCCTTACCTTAGGTCCGATTTTCATCGTATGTGTCCGAACGTCCTGTATAATGATTTAAATAATGTCATTGACTTATTACAGAATCATATTCATTGTTATGATATCATATATGGTTCACTTATGACATTATATTACCCTTTCTTTTGTAAATTCCATGTTAAAGAAGCGTTTTGGGTAAAATCGTTTCATTTATCGTAGGTGTTTTGACTTGTTGTTTTTGACATTATTATTACTTATATCATGATTTACTTACTTCCAGAATATAAAATATTATTTATATATCATATATATATTCAGTATATATATATATATAATATATAGATAAATGAAATGAAAAACACCGTTCATGGAGACGGTAGTCTGTACGTACGCATGAACGCTGTTTTTCTTTCCTTATTGTCTTGAATGGAAGTAAGTAGATGACATACATATATATACATATATATATATATATAAATAAATCCAGTATCATTATTATGTCATATATTTCATTATTACTTATTATATATACTTTATAATTATTAATGAATGGTTAATCATTAAGAATGAATCTCATCGCGTCGTGGAGACGGTATTCCGTACGTACGCACGAGCGCTGATATCATTTCCATAATTATTGAATTGAATTGGAGTGGATTATAAAATATATCAGAATCAATATGATGTTTTAATAACTATGTATAGTTATTCTTTACACCATTATACCCATCCATGTAAGGAGGTGGTGGAAAATAGATTACACCACGGCGTGGAGACGGTATTCCGTACGTACGCACGCGCGGTGATTTCCTTTTTCCGTAGGATGGATAGAAGGTTAATTAGAGTTGTTTCATATTTATAATAACATATCAGTATATAAGTAATACTGATGTTATTAATTTATCATGAAACAACTAAAGAAGAAAAAGTTGAAGAAGTAAGAAATTGAAAAGATCGGTAATGGATATTACCTCTTCTTTGAAACGCCTCTTTGAATCCTCCACTTAGGGAACTATGATTGGTCTTTGAAGAAGACCAGGACCTCTAGGATTATTCTAGGGAAGTGGAGAATGGATTTTGACAGGGGTTGGCCGAGCTTGAGTGCTCAAATTGGTGTGAGGAGGAGGGGGAGGAGGTGTCCTTTTATAAGGGAGGAGAGGGGCACCTTAGGAATACCTCAAAATATTATTTTATATTAAAGTAAAAATCGGTTTATAATGGTTCCAAAGGGTCTTATTTCGAAGATAAAGTGGGTATGGGTCGAAATACTATCAACCAATAGGATTTAGACAAGTTTAGGTTATTATTTTAACCTTATCAATTAGATTTAACTCTAAGTTAAATAATTTAACTTTTACCGTGTCTTTTTGTTTTCTTACACTATATGGTTAATAAACATACTATAACATGCCAAAAGAACCCCAAATTGTTTATTATTAATACATATATCCTTATATAAGTCATTTGGCCGAACCTTAGATTTTTAGGAATAAAATAACAATTAATAATATAATATTTGATTTAAAAACTATTTTGTGTCAATTTTGACACTATTTGATATATGATTTTTGTGAAATCCATAACAGAATTATATGTTCGAACCAAGTTTATTAAATAAACACTAAGATATCATAGTAACCTAGAAAATTAGTGGAATTCATAAAAAGGCTTAAATTACATTTATTTTGGTATTTATAATATCAATTATGTCAATATTTCATTAATAAGATAATTACTGCATCATCTTTGTGTCATAAATAAATTAAATTATTTGATGTCTAAAAATTACAAATTAAATACCATTATGTAGGAAATCTTTTTATCTTTCTAATGAATATTTATAGTCTAATTTATCTTATGTATAACCCCAAATTAAAAATGTTTTAGTAAATAAACATTGATTTTAACTCTTTTAACTCTTCTTTGAATTAAATAATAATAAATGTCCTAATCTAATCCAAGTGGGACTAAATGATAATATTTTACACTTAAGATTGTTTTTGGTCGAGATACACTTGTCCAATAGAATTAGGACATGTGTTAGGGTAATATTAATATCATTCTTACCCTTAATTACCCTATTTACTTTTAACCGTGGTAAATAAAAGTAAAAAGTTACTATTCACCAAAAATTATTTTCATCTCATTGAACCACATTTTACTTACTGATATCAACCGTGTCTCTCGGATTTTTGAAATTCCATTCACAGAAGTGGTAAAATTAAGTTTTATGAAAAATTCAGTTCTTTAACTACCACTTAGTAGTTTCACTATTCATGAAAAATTGATGTTTTTCAGAATAATTCCAAAATTTCATCCTAAGCTATATTTCATATTCCGAATTCAAAAATGAAGTCTATTTTAACAAATTCATAACATAGAAGTTGCATTAATTAATTTTATAATTAAATCCCGCAGTTAAAACATATAGCGTGTTTTTAAGAAACAATATCTATCAAAAGATTGACACTTGATTATGTCTGGTTTAAATGTGAAATTACATCCAATGACCAACATTGTATTAAATTGTAAAAATATATTCTAAATATAATTTAAAACCACTCAAATTAATAATTTATCACTATTAATTATTTCGGTTAAAAAAGATGTTTTTAATTAAAATTTAGTAATTTTCACTATTCATCAGAATATGAAAGTTATCCGAAAAGTACCAAAATTTCACCCTAAGCTAATTTCGATATTACTAATCCAAAAATGAATTCCATTTTGAAAAATAAAATTTACAAAATTTCAAAAAGTGGTTATTACTATTCATAACAGCTAGTTTTAATAATATCTTAATAGCATATCGTTGTTTAGCGAAACTCGGTGTTGCGTACAACACACGCTATCGTGGAAGGTCGCGATTGCGTATAATTCAAGCCAGGTCAGAGATGTGTATTGTGAAAGCTCCTTTTGGTGTAGCGTATAACACAAGACATTAATAAAATTAAAAAGAATATTTTTCATAAAATCTCGGGCTGTTACATTCTACCCCCCTTAAAATGAATTTCACCCTCGAAATTTGTCGGGGTTATAAATGGTTTACTATTCGAAAGTTTCTTTAATAGAAACCCACATCGTAAAAAGGAATACCAAAACTTGGCTTTAAAAACTAATGTATGAAATGTAACGATTACCCAAATAAACTAATCACTGGGTTTCCACATAGGTGAAAATATGGATATGTTCTGATGGAGAGTGGTAGAGAACATGGCTATGGAAAATCCAGTAATCACAAATCCATAAATTTGTGATGATCTAAGGTACCATCTGATTCATCAGGTATAAGATCACTAGGACAACATTTTTGGTTTTCAAGATCGTTTCACTAAAGTTAAAGAATTTGAATTAGAATAAATACTTACTTTATTTTGGTACAATCTCACTGTTGTTCGTGCCTTTAACAATTTCCACTTCATCTCTTAAATAAATAAAGTTGAATTTGTTATTCGTGAAGTGTTAGTAGATCATGTGATAGAATGACGGGTCATTCCATCTGTCTCAAACAAAATGTTAGCAAAAAATTATATACATAAGTCGATCTATAGTGAGATTAATCATATATGGTTCCTGAAATGGACTTATACATCATATGTCATACATCTTAATATAATAAAACTAGTTTCTACTAAACAGGGACTTCCTGTAGGCCAGTGGTAGGCGATAAAGGCCAGTTGCACTTCGGTTGTGGGTTCGATTTCCACAGCCTTGTCCGACGCGATGGGCTGTCGCCCGTCCAGCAGGTTGTCCTTTTTCTAAAACTACATTACTATAACATCCCATCAATAATATCGAGAAAACTTCTATCCTTAAACAACACTAACTTATGTCCAACATAATCCATTCCAATATTTAGGCTTATCCATAATACTGCAGTCCACTCTCATAATATAGTGAAAACAATTACCAGAGATTTAATACCATCATTGATCCCCATATATCCTAAGATATGTTTTGTTGGTCACATTTCAAACATTCAAAGTCCTTAATCATGTATTCTCTTGAATACCTTGGTGAAAACATGAATGTAGTTAAAAGTTAACACTTTCCACATACCAAAATCCTCAAAATTCTATATACTCAAACCATGATATCACTTAGTCCTTATATCAATCATGAGCTCATGAATAATGTCAAACATTTCATTTTCTCCTTATCCCTTCATTATGCGCATATCATCTACTTTCTAAAATATTTGAATAACTTTTCCTGGTTACCGGTACCTTAAAATTACTGAAAACCACAATAGACCAATACATAAATATTTCAATACACCATAAAAGTACCTCAACAAAATTATTATTGAATACCAATACATAAACACTTTAGTCCATCCACTTCAATGATTGTCCTGGAATAAGTCCTTCATTGATTTATAAGTAACTTTTTAGGTCAGTGCATTGAGTTGGGTAATGCCCATGTTCTCTGCAAATAAGACATTGAACTCCATAACAGTCTGTCACTCTATGACCCTTTTCTCCACATAGATAACATTGGTCCCTCCATTTGAGGTATTCCTCAAGGTTCTTCTTCCCTTCTTTAGAAATCTCAATCTTCCTTTCTTTATGCTCCTCAACATGCGAACATGAATAATAGTTTATCTTCCTCTTCTTTGATGAATTAGGCATACCATTAAATTTCACCTTGTTAATCATATATCGCGATGACTGATTCGGCATAATCGCAATATCTTTCTCTCTAGGAATTACACAATTTTGTTGCTCATAGTCACCAATTTGTCCATTGGATTCAATGTTAACCGAATTCCTTCTGGTTCCCTCCATTAACTAAAACACAAAAAGAATCTTGTGAGAGGCAAAAATCATGCTAGAGAAAACAACATAGTAAAGGGGGAGTACCCACAATATCTAACATCTTAGGTTAAATTCTAAGATCGTTAGCGCAATTCTAGGACTATAACCTATACGTATACTTAACCTTATAGACATCCCTAGACATACCTTAGAAATATCTCTAGGGATCTCACTATCGTTTTCGCATCCTAGTTTCCAAAGGTTGACTAAACCTTTCCTATGATACCAACTGTAGAGACCCGAAGCTTGACGTACATTGACATTACATTACATTTGCGGAATACTTAGTACATAACAAAAACACACACACAAGGATCGTAATAGTTTAGTGTCTTTGGAAACTCAGAACGTAATATTCTAATCATGGTGAAAGATCTTCAACATCTCCTATAGAGATCTTCCTTTTTTTTTACCTAAAACCTTTCTTTATATCCTGGGGAAAAGAAAACATAAAAGGGTGAGCTCAAATGCTCAGTAAGGGTAAACAAAAGAAATATCAATCACATCGTATTCATAAGAACATAACATTTTGGAAATCTTAACCTGCAAAAGAGAGCAGAATTTCATAATATGGGATAAATCATGGCAGTGAAATGTAATCACAATAATCATAACTTAAAACATGAAACTTTGTGGCATTCACACATAATCATGGAGAATCATTTCTTGTTAGTCAAGACTCATTTCCAAGACTATCTTAGTGGACAAAGTCCCTTTCTGAATCGAGTAACCCTCGTTTCAGTCCTGTTTCACTGAACCGGTATAACCTACCGTTCCAGCCCTGTCTATCTCATGAGATATAAAATCTTTACCCAATGCATTGGAGGGAGATATAGGTCCCACCCATCTCATAATGATACCATTCTTATGTGTTCCACAAAATCATAAATCATACATCATTGCATAACCCATTTAACAAAAATGGGATTCTTGAACAACATGACATCATAAAACAATTCATATAAGATAAAGGAATTCATAAAAATATTTCCATCACAACATAATCAAATCCATGTAATAATAGGGATAGAAACAGAACCCTTTATTATCTTAGATGGAAAATAATTTTGATAAAACACTTGAAATCCATTCTTGAGGAAAATATCCTTTCTACTTCAAAAACATTTTCCTTTCTTAACATGTCTTAAAATTTAAAAATAAAATAAGTTGATTAAAAATAAACTTGAGAACTTGTAAAGGAAGCTTCTTGGAAATAATGTTTTAAAAATCCATTCATGCCGTATAAGTTAAAAAAAACATTCTTCGTACTTTTTTCGGAAAAGTCAAAAAGTACCTCGTACAAAAAACGACAAAAGATTCCTTTCATATATTTTACAAAAAACTCATCAAATGGTAAAATTGGATATAAGCTATTGTAGAGGGATGGAAATAATTTTACATATTGAGGTAACATGGATGTGGATGATAAAATACACCCCAGTAAATACCAAAGTAAAAACAATCTCGGATAAAAATGAGATTGTGATATTTCCCTTACCTTAGGTCCGATTTGCTTCGTATGTGTCCGAACCTCCTGTATAATGATTTAAATAATGTCATTGACTTATTAAAGAATCATATTCATTGTTATGATATCATATATGGTTCACTCATGACATTATATTACCCGTTCTTTTGTAAATTCCATGTTAAAGAAGCGTTTTGGGTAAAATCGTTTCATTTATCGTAGGTGTTTTGACTTGTTGTTTTTGACATTATTATTACTTATATCATGATTTACATACTTCCAGAATATAAAATATGATTTATATATCATATATATATTCAGTATATATATATATAATAGATAGATAAATGAAATGAAAAACACCGTTCATGGAGACGGTAGTCCGTACGTACGCATGAACACTGTTTTTCTTTCCTTATTGTCTTGAATGGAAGTAAGTAGATGACATACATATATATATATATATATACATAAATCCAGTATCATTATTATGTCATATATTTCATTAGTACTTATTATATATACTTTATAATTATTCATGAATGGTTAATCATTGAGAATGAATCTCATCGCGTCGTGGAGACGGTATTCCGTACGTACGTACGAGCGATGATATCATTTCCATAATTATTGAATTGAATTGGAGTGGATTATACAATATATCAGAATCAATATGATGTTTTAATAACTATGTATAGTTATTATTTACACCATTATACCCATCCATGTAAGGTGGTGGTGGAAAATAGATTACACCACGGCGTGGAGACGATATTCCGTACGTACGCACGCGCGGTGATTTCCTTTTTCCGTAGGATGGATAGAAGGTTAATTAGAGTTGTTTCATATTTATAATAACATATCAGTATATAAGTAATACTGATGTTATTACTTTATCATGAAACAACTAAAGAAGAAAAAGTTGAAGAAGAAAGAAATTGAAAAGATCGGTAATGGATATTACCTCTTCTTTGAAACGCCTCTTTGAATCCTCCACTTAGGGAACTAAGATTGGTCTTTGAAGAAGACCAGGACCTCTAGGATTATTCTAGGGAAGTGGATAAGGGATTTTGGAAGGGGTTGGCCGAGCTTGAGTGCTCAAATTGGTGTGAGGAGGAGGGGGAGGAGGTGTCCTTTTATTAGGGAGGAGAGGGGCACCTTAGGAATACCTCAAAATATTATTTTATATTAAAGTCAAAATCGGTTTATAATGGTTCCAAAGGGTCTTATTTCGAAGCTAAAGTGGGGATGGGTCGAAATACTATCAACCAATAGGATTTATACAAGTTTAGGTTATTATTTTAACCTTATCAATTAGATTTAACTCTAAGTTAAATAATTTAACTTTTACCGTGTCTTTTTGTTTTCTTACACTATATGGTTAATACACTTACTATAACATGCCAAACGAACCCCATATTGTTTATTATTAATACATATATCCTTATCTAAGTCATTTGGCCGAACCTTAGATTTTTAGGAATAAAATAACAATTAATAATAAAATATTTTATTTAAAAACTATTTTGTGTCAATTTTGACACTATTTGATATATGATTTTTGTGAAAGCCATAACAGAATTATATGTTAGAACCAAGTTGATTAAATCAACACTAATATATCATAGTAACCTAGAAAATTAGTGGAATTCATAAAAAGTCTGAAATTACATTTATTTTGGTATTTATAATATCAATTATGTCAATATTTCATTAATAAGATAATTACTGCATCATCTTTGTGTCATAAATAAATTAAATTATTTGATGTCTAAAAATTACAAATAAATTACCATTATGTAGGAAATATTTTTATCTTTCTAATGAATATTTATAGTCTAATTTATCTTATGTATAACCCCATATTAAAAATGTTTTAGTAAATAAATATTGATTCTAACTCTTTTAACTCTTCTTTGAATTAAATAATAATAAATGTCCTAATCTAATCCAAGTGGGTCTAAATGATAATAGTTTACACTTAAGGTTGTTTTTGGTCGAGATACACTTGTCCAATAGAATTAGGACATGTGTTAGGGTAATATTAATATCATTCTTACCCTTAATTACCCTATTTACTTTTAACAGTGGTAAATAAAAGTAAAAAGTTACTATTCACCAAAAATTATTTTCATCTCATTGAACCACATTTTACTTACTGACATCAACAGTGTCTCTCGGATTTTTGAAATTCCATTCACAGAAGCGGTAAAATTAAGTTTTATGAAAAATTCAGTTCTTTAACTACCACTTAGTAGTTTCACTATTCATCAAAAATTGATGTTTTTCAGAATAATGCCAAAATTTCATCCTAAGCTATATTTTATATTCCGAATTCAAAAATGAAGTCTATTTTACCAAATTCATAACATAGAAGTTGCATTAATTAATTTTATAATTAAATCCCGCTGTTAAAAGAAATAGCGTGTTTTTAAGAAACAATATCTATCAAAAGATTGACACTTGATTATGTCTGGTTTAAATGTGAAATTACATCAAATGACCAAAATTGTATTAAATTGTAAAAATATATTCTAAATATACTTTAAAACCAATCAAATTAATAATTTATCACTATTAATTATTTCGGTTAAAAAAGTTGTTTTTAATTAAAATTTAGTAATTTTCACTATTCATCAGAATATGAAAGTTATCCGAAAAGTACCAAAATTTCACCCTAAGCTAATTTCGATATTACGATTCCAAAAATGAATTCCATTTTGAAAAATAAAATTTACACAATTTCAAAAAGTGGTCATTACTATTCATAACGGCTAGTTTTAATAATATCTTAATAGCATATCATTGTTTAGCGAAACTCGGTGTTGCGTACAACACACGCTATCGTTGAAGGTCGCGATTGCGTATAATTCAAGCCAGGTCAGAGATGTGTATTGTGAAAGCTCCTTTTGGTGTAGCGTATAACACAAGACATTAATAAAATTAAAAAGAATATTTTTCATAAAATCTCGGGCTGTTACAAAAGATGTTCATGATAAATTTGAATAATTATCCAGAAGAGAAATTATATTGTATTCATTAGCATATATTATTATAAATTTTATAATATAATATTTTTTCCAACATGAGTATGATTAATTTGATAAATCATTTATAATAATTGATTTGTTTATTTTGGAATTTTTAGGACCTTTAATAACTAGTTTGGTTTTATATTACCATTTACATATAATAATTGAAGAGCATGAGAACATATATAATATATATATGTTATTTTAAAAATTTATAATTGAACATAAAACTGGAATTCAATCAATAATTGGAAATGACAACTCATTATCCATAAATGTGGTGCACCAACAAGCCATGGACAATGTTTACATTTTTATGAATAAAATTAGAAAATAAGAGAATTTAGAAATGATATTATGTGGGATCAAATATGTATATATGTATGTCTATTAGATGGAACAATACAAGAGGGGGGGGGGTGAATTGTAGGTTTAAAAATCTTTGAGTTTTAGCACTTAAGATATTAGTTTAAATGATCTTAAACTAATACAAATACAAACACCCACGATTATATTGAATATAAAAGGTATGATGTAATGTAATACTTATGAAATGGAAAACAATTGTATTGAACATGAACATAATAATAAGAGTAATATAAAGATGGATGATTCTACCATAAAGCGTATAGAATCAATCAATACAATATGTAATAGAATGAATGTAATTGAAACAATTACAAATGTACAAGAGATAGAAAAGGAAACAAAAAAAATTTCTTTTCTAATACAATTAGCAGCGGAAATGTAAAATAATTACAACTCTTTTAACCCAAAGATAAGGGTTATCCTTTTAGCTAGGATAAAGGGTCTGTCTCACCAACACCTTGGTGATCCCTCGATACGATGATCAGACTGTCTGTCTGCCTATCCCCAGCAGCCCTCGATACGATGATCGGACCGTTCGTCTGCCTATCCCCGGCAGCCCTTGATTCGATGATCGGACCATCTATCTGCCTATCCCCGGCAGCCCTCGATTTTGTAGTTAATTGGCACCTCTGTCTTTAAATCACTTGAAATCCCTCGATACGATGATCAGACACACAAAGCACAAAGCATGAGAGAAGTCACAACATCCCTCTCTAGAACTTGATAGAAGACAAGTATCACAGTTGTGTCACGCTTGTTCTTAGTTGTCTGCTCTTCTCTCAGCTTCAAATGACCTCCTATTTATAGGCCTTGGTTTCCAATGGTCACATCTCCTCCAACGGTCATATTTCTCCGAAAAACTCGGAGGGACTTGGACACCTGGCATCATAACGGTCATATTGAAACAGAAAGCACGACATCGTTTTGATTAGTTTGTAACTAACTCAATGACATCGTATTGGTTAGAACAAGATATATGAATTAGATAATCATGAGTACGATTTATATGAAACATGTGTTTTTGACAAAGTACCAAAACAAGTAAGTAATGAAAGATATGAGAAGCAGAGTCAATGAAATTTCCATATTTAGTACAATCAGAATTGTACGATTGGCATGGTCAGTACGATGAGTATGATCAGTACGATACACATGGTCAGTACGATCAGCATGATCAGTACGATCAGCATGGTCAGTACGATCAACATGATTAGTACGATCATTATGGTCAGTACGATCAGCATGATCAGTATGATATGATAGACAAGGTTAGTATGATTAATAAGACAATTGAGATTTCCAAAACAAAAAATAGAAGTCAAAATAGGACTTTTGACTCAACAATCTCCCCCTTTTTGGAATGCACAAATCACAAAATAAGAACTAAAAGAAATACTTATCTCCCCCTGAGTTATTGGAAACTCTTCTGAATAAGAAATTGAATACAACTAACTCCCCCTTAGGTATGGAGTTTCCTAAGGATGGTATTCGTAGATTTTCCTTAAGAGTGTTGTAAAGCATGCTCACCCTTTATAAAAAATTCTCCCCCTTTATAAAACATTCCCCCCCTTTGTGATTTACAAAAAGAAAGGGGTAAACTTGAATTTTCCGAAAGAGTTAGAAAATAAACACAAGAAAATGGGTAAAAGAAATTTCATTATGATAACGAAAAACAATAAACTTGAGAACAAATACAAGTCAGTTGTTTTCTCTTTCCTTATCCTTTTTGATCAACTCATGAAGAACTGCCTTCATCTTTTCTTCAGAAATAGCATCACCCTAAGACCTGAGAAGGTCTTGTTGATCAGCAAAGAGTTGATCCTGATTTCTGATTGTCTCTTCCTAAACTGTGATTAATTCTTCAAGAGTACCTATTCTGTTTTTCAAATTCTTGTTATATTTGGATACCCCAGAGTTCTGTTTCTTCAAGAGAACTATTTCATCTTTTAAAGATGAAACTTTCAAAAACTCACCCCGAAAGGCATTCATTCTCTCCTTCAAGTCTTTTACTAAAGGAACATCAGCTCGTTGGGAAGACAAAAGATTCAACCTTTCAACCGTTTCTCTGTCAAGCTTATTGAAAGAAATTTCAAGCTCATTTGACAACCTTCTTATATCTTCAATTTCTATCTCATGATCATTGATTGAGATCTCTGTTTTTTACTACCACTTGGTCATTTTGTTACAGGACTTCTTATGAGCAACCGAACTTTCTGAAAGAACTTTCAAGTCGACTTCGACTGACAAAACATTCTTTCTTAATTATTTTATAGATCCAAACTTCTTCTTTTGATTGTCAGTAATAAAATCAATCTTCCCTTCCAGTCTAGCGAAATATGGAATGGTCTTCTCAAACCTTCTCAAAACATGGACAATATAATCACTCTTCTTGAGAGAGATAGTATGTTCTGAATCAGTATCCTCATCGTATGAAGCCAGTTCATTTGATCGGTTTGAATCTACAACTGGCTATTTTCCTTTTTCTTTTTCATTCTTCTTTCTTTCTTCTTCCACTTTATCACTAATGACAATAACTTTTTCAGTGTGAGAGGATTGAGCACCTCGATTTTCTTGAGACAGAGTTCTATCCAGAGTTTCAGAAGTTTCAAAAGGTGCTTGATCGGCATGAGGGATTTGTTGAACACCTTCACTCAGCTTTTGAACCGATTCCTCCTTACTCTTCTTCGAACTCTGAAGGAATTCTAAAAGAAAATATCCTTCCTCTTCCACTTCTTCTATCTCTTCCATCATTTGATTTTCTTTTTCTTTCACAGGAAGGATCTTTACGATGGGTTCTTGATGCACTTCTTCCGTTAGTTGAGCACTAGCATCCTCAACCATTTTAAAGACTTTAGAGATATCAAAGTCTTGAGCCTTTCTTTTCAAAACAGTTTTCTTTTTCTTTTCAGCCTTAATTGTTTCTTCTACCCTTATTCTTTATGCAAAAGCCTCATTCGGGTCAAGACCGAACTGTGGATCACCTTCCTTTCTTTGTTCCTTATCCTTTCTCCATTTGGCTACAACCTCCTTACTGTACATTGGTTTCTTCTTAGGCTTTGAACTAGTTTGTAGATCATACTTTTGAGTAATACCAGAAGATTGAATGTCCTTGGCTGGCATAGGTGCCAGTTGATTCTGAGCTGATTCAGCTTCTATATCTCTGAAAAAAAGGATTGAATTTTGATCAAAACAAACATTCAACTTCTTCATAGTACTTTTTCTAATCCAGGAGGGCTTCAAATCTATCAACTTCCCTTTCAAAGGAATGTTGAAAAACATCATACTCTCGAGAATAAAATTTGTAAGAATGGATGGATACATAATCAAATGATATTTGATTTCCCCTGACTTCACATTCTTAATTATTTCGAAAACATATCCCATGAGATTTACTTTTCTCATACTTACTAGATAGTCAAGCATAAAAATATCAGAAACTTTCAAAGTTTCTCTATCCCCTTTCCTTGGGATAAGAAAACCTTGCATCAATAAAGCCACAAACCTATTGTCTGGTGAAAGATGAGCCATTTTCGTTTTCTCTTCATTCACAAAAAATAGAGACTTCTCAACACTTTCTCTATTAAACATACCTACTTCCTCTGGTAGTTTATGAGATGGACAAAAATAATCGCTTCAGTTGGGACATTAAGAAAATGTGCCGCTTGTTTCACAGACATAGATAGCTTTCTATCGTACACAAAAAAAATTAATAGTCATGTCTTTGTCAAAAAATATGGTTTTATAAAACTGACAGACTTCATCAAAGAGAACCGGGTCTTGGGAAACAGGCCTTTCAACACACAAATGTTCCCATCCTTGGAACAAAATAATACTCTTGATAGTAGAATCATATGAATCATAGAAGTCACGAGAAACTAACCTTTCCCTTAAAAGGTATTTTTCCGAGAAATCCTTTGAAGACATATCGACAGGAGTGTTGGCAGAAGACTGAGACATAGGGATGGTGCCGAAGAAAGATCGTACGATGATCTAAAAACAATGGAGCAAAGCTTCGCCTGAAAACTTGAAAACCCATTGTGGGTTTGGGGAGGGGGGGATATTTATAGACGATACAGGGGTGACCGTTGATCTTATATGGTCAAGATTAGAGGAAAACAGATCAATGGTTAGGATTACAAACGAAAAAATAAAAAATGGAAAGTACCTGCCAGAGAACGTAAGGTAATTGTTGGTTTTAGTAGAGCTAAAAAGAAAACACAACCGTGCGAAAAAAAATCGTCATACCGATGGAAAACAAACTTGTTACCATGAACTGAAAATACGATGGAAAACAATCTCGTTACCATGAACTGACAATACGATGGAAAACAATCTCGTTACCATGAACTGACAATATGATGAAAAAAAATCATTACCATCATCGGTCAGTATGATAAAAAAGAAAATCATTACCATCATCGGTCGATACGATAGAAAAGAAAATCATTACCATCACCGGTCGATATGATGGAAAAGAAATTCATTACCATTATCGGTCGATACGATGGAAAAGAAAATAATTACCATCACCGGTCGATACAATGGAAAATAAATTCATTACCATGATCGGTCAATACGATGGAAAAGAAACTCATTACCATCATCGGTCGATACGATGGAAAAGATATTCATTACCATCATTGGTTGATACGATGAAGTAAATAATACAATAAAACTGTCAATACGATAAACAAATAGATATATATTATGATAAACCTGTCAATACGATAAACAGAAAAACAAAAACACATACCAGGCGAGTAAATAATTAAAGATCATAAGATAAAAAGAAACATAGTAAATAATATAGTAAGAAATGTCCTCCCCCTTTCAAAGGGAGTTATTTAATGTTAGGAGAATTATAAAACATGAAGTAGATATGAATGATTATTTTAATTTAATCATTCCAAGCTTCTGTTTTATAAACTCAAACCTATCAGAAGGTAATGGTTTTGTAAAAATGTCAGCAAGTTGTTCTTGTGTTCCGATAAATTGTAGAATAATATCTCATTTTTGTGTGTGATCCCTAAGAAAGTGATGCCTAACATCTATGTGTTTTGCACGAGAGTGGTGTGCTGGGTTCTTACTAAGGGCTATGGCACTAGTATTATCACATAGAATTTGAGTTTTAGAGAAACTTAATCCATAGTCAGTGAGTGTGTGTCGCATCCACAATACTTGAGCACAGCAACTTCTAGCTGCTATATAGTCAGCTTCAGCAGTGGAGAGTGCTACTGAGTGTTGTTTCTTACAGGACCAAGAAACCAGAGAATCTCCTAAGAAATGACATGTTCCAGATGTACTTTTTCTATCCATTCTACAACCACCAATGTCAGTATTTGAAAAACATTTTAAAACAAAATAATTCCCAGAAGAGTAAAAAAGACCTAAATCCATAGTGCCTTTTAAATACTGAATGATTCTCTTTACGGATTTTAAATGAGACTCTTTTGGATTAGATTGGTATCTTGCACATAAGCATACATAAAACATTAAGTCGGGTCGACTAGCTGTCAAGTATAGAAAACTTACTATCATACCTATAAAGATTGTTTGATCTACTGGTTTCCCAGTTTCATCAAGATCAAGTGTATTCGAGGTACCAATTGGAGTTCTAATACTTTTAGTTTTGTCATATCCATACTTTTTGAGTAAATATTTTATATACTTGTGTTGAGATATATATGTTCCTTCTGGTTATTGAGAAATTTGAAAACCTAAAAATAATGTTAACTCACCCATAATGCTCATTTCAAACTCAAATTTCATTAAATTTGAAAAAGAATCAGTTAAAGATTTCTGAGTTGATCCGAATATGATGTCATCAACATAGATTTGAAGAATGAAAAAATTTTTATTTTCCATTTTTATAAAGAGAGTTGGATCTGCTGTACCTTTTGTATAATTGTTTTGTAAAAGAAATCCTGTAAGTCTATCATACCATGCTCTAGGGGCTTGTTTAAGACCATATAGAGCCTTGGTAAGTTTGAAAACATGATCAGGATGTTTTGAGTCTAGAAAACCAGGAGGTTGTTCGACAAAAAATTCTTCTTGAACAAAAACATTTAGAAAAGCACATTTTACATCCATTTGAAATAGTTTGAAATTAAAGAATGCTGCAAAGGCTAATAGAATACGAATAGATTCAAGTCTAGCTACAAGGGCATATGTTTCTTCATAGTCTATTCCCTCTTGTTGATTAATTCCCTTAGCAACAAGTCTTTCTTTATTTCATACAATGATTCCATTTCTATCACATTTGTTTCTGAAAACCCATTTTACACAAATTACAGTTGTTTCTTTAGGTCTATCAACTAAAGTCCAGACTTGATTCCTTTCAAATTCATTTAGTTCGTCTTGCATTTCTTTTATCCAATCATCATCACCTAAGGCCTCACTTGGACTTTTAGGTTCAAATTGTGAAAGAAAAGAAAGATGTTATATTTCATTTCTTAAAGAATTTTTTGGTTCTTACAGGTTGATTTACGTCACCAATGATGTTATCACTGGGATGATTCCTAAGAAACAATTGATTTGGGTTTTGTAAAACCTGTTCATCAACATATTGTAGAAAATATTCCGTGGTAAATGTTTCAGGAATCCTTTCTTGATCATTTTCCTCATCAGAGTGACCTTCTAATAACGGTTGATAAACATTTTTAGAAAACACATCTGAGGATGTAGGATTGGGTTGGTTGAAAACAAAAGGATCAGTTTCATGAAATTTTAAATGTACTATTTCCTCAATAGTACAAGTGATTTTATGGAAAACACTATAATCCATAGAAGTTGTGGAATAGCCTATAAAGATTCCTTCATCAGATTTTGGTGCAAACTTGTGTAGATTATCTTTTGTATTCAGAATAAATACTTTGCATCGAAAAACGTTGAAGTATGAAACTCTAGGTTTTCGGACGGTCCATAACTCATAATGGGTTTTATTAAGAAATGGTCTAGTTAAAACACAATTCATATTATAACAGGCAGTACTAACAGCTTCATCTCAAAAGTGCTTAGCAATTGAGTATTCACTCAACATGGTTCGAGTCATTTCTTGAAGAATACGATTTCTTCTTTCAACAACACCATTTTGATGTGGAGTTCTTGGAGCTGAGAAATTGTGAGTAATACCTTTGTTAATACAAAATGTTTCAAAATCTGAGTTTTAAAATTCACCCCCATGATCACTGTGGATAGTTATCAGTGTTAGATTTTTCTCATTTTTAACTTGGGCTCTAAAAGTTTTGAAATAGGAAAAGGCTTCAGATTTCTTTGTGAGATAGTAGACCCATGTAAATCTAGTAAAGTCATTAACTAAAACAAATACATAGTATTTGCCTCCAATGCATCCAGACTGTCAAGGACCAAAATGATCCATATGCACTAGCTGTAATGCATTAGAAGTTGAAACTTCATTAATTGATTTAAAGATAGTTTTATGTTGCATTCCGAATTGACAAGGATCACAGACTTTTGAAGAATCATATCTATGGTCCGGTATCCCCTTCACAAGTCTTTTCTTTGAAAGTTTACTAAGGTTTCTTAGATTACAGTGTCCTAGTCTTCTATGCCATAGCCATTATTGGTCTTCTATTGCACTTAAGCAGGGTAAGTTTTGGCTCCTATGGTCTTATAAGTTAATAATGTAAACATTCTCTTGCCTATGGGCAGATAGAATGAATTCATCCATGGAATTGTGAACTACACACTTATCATTTCTAAAATTCACAAGGTAACCTTCATCACATAATTGACTTATGCTGATGAGATTGTGCCTAAGACCTTTAACAAATAAAACAATTGAAATAATAACTTTTCCAAGAAAAACGATATTACCTATACCAAAAATCATTCCTTGAGAATTATCTCCAAAGGTTACTTTTCCACCTTTTGTTTTGATAACCTTTTCAAAGAGTTATTTGTTTCCGGTCATGTGTCGAGAACAACCACTATCCATGCACCATATATTCTTATTGGTACACTTCTCATTTTCCTGAAAAAGAAATAATTAGTTTTTCGGAATCCAAACTTGTTTGGATCCAAAAGGGTTACAGAAAAGAAATTTAGGAATCCACATTTGTTTTGCAAAATGAGATTTATGAAATCCTAAAGATTGAGTTCTTTTAAGAGAACAATCTCTTCTCCAGTGTCCACGACATTGACACTTAGAACAAAAAGTGGGTTTTTTTGGAAGAAAATAGTTATTACTAAAAAAAGGTTTGGAATGAGTATAACCAAGACCAGAACGATTTCTCAAAGGTCTAATTTGAGAATACATCTTGTCAATGTTTTCCTTCCCATGAGTAAAGTTTGACAAACATTTTTTCAAGGAAAAAATTTCTGACTTTAGTTTTAATACCAAATTCTTATTTTGAAAAACATTTGAATTTGAACTAGAGCAAGGATCTAAAATATTTTTCTTTGAAATTACATTTTCAAGATCCTTAGAAAGTTTATCCTTATCAGATTTGACTTTCTCAAGGGTTTTTAAAATTCATTCAAAATCAGAAGTTTTCACATCAAGATCTTTAGAAATATCTGATACTTCTTTAGTTAAGATTGAAATTCTAGAATTTTCTTTCTCAAGATTCTTCTTGAGTTTAGAATTTTCATTTTCAAGTAATTTAGAAAATCTAGATACTTCTTCAAAAGAAGGTAATGTATCATCTTCTGATGATGAAGATTCATCATTTGAGGATTCATAATATGTATTATCAGTATAATTTGCATTCAAAGAGACATTTGTAATAGCTTTGGCATTATGTACCTTAGCAATGAGACAATGATCTTCAATTGGTAATCTGGATAAAAGTTCAATATTCCTCTGTTCTGAGGACCCATATTCTGAGGAATCAACTAAAGAATCACTACCTCTTGCACTCCAGGTATCATTTGACTTCAATACATTCTTTGTCTTATAAAACCTTTTCTTGTTTCTTTGAGAGTGTTTCTCCTTTCTGTCTTTCCTCTTCAATAAAGGACAATCAGGCCTTATATGTCCTGCATTCTTACATTCAAAACAAGTTACCTATGAATTTTTCTTATCCTTCATATCTTACTTTTTGAATCTATATTGGAAGTCTTTCTTTCCCACAATCTTGTTCATCCATCGAACAAGATTGGATAACTCATCATCCGAAAAATCACAATCACTTGAATCAGATATAACTTTCTTGGCATTGGATATTGTAATCCTTTCAGGTGTTTTACCTTTAGATGTAAAGGCTACACTTCCATTCCCATTATTTTTCTTGTTGATATCCACATCTTTCTTTATTCTTGTCTCATGCTGTAGAAGAGTTCCAAAGAGTTCATCTAGAGAAATCTGGGAAACTTTTCTATTTTCATCAATATCTGTCCTTTTTGACTCCCATTCATTTGGCATTATATCTATAATCTTATCAATAAGAGCTTCATCATCAAGACCTTTTTCTCCCATGGATTTTAAGCTGTTGACGATTGTCATAAACCTTTGTTTCACTTTACATACTGGCTCTCCATAAGGAAAAACAAAGACATGATACTCTGCTCGAAGCATTGCTCTTCTTGTTTCTATAACCTTGGATGTACCAAAATGAGTGACTTCCAATTTCTTCCAAATACAGTTGGCTTCTTCACATGAAGATATCTGACTGTATATATTCCTGGTCATAGAGCATAATAAAGTACTGCGTACCTTGTAATTCAGTTGATATTCTTGCTTCTCTTGGTTAGTAAAAGTACTGACTTCTTTGTCAGGAATTTTGTAACCTCCAGTAAGCATAATAAAATTTTCTACACCAGTATTGATCATAAAAGTCTTCTTGCGATCTCTCCAGTACTCATAATCATTTCCATCAAAGATAGGTGGTCTAGAAGGATTTATATTGTCTATTGACCCAGTATTAATTCCCGCCATCTAGTAAAACAGAAATCTTTTCCACTCCACACGTTAGTGTAGTCAGTAAAAATAGAACAAGAAATATAAATCAGTGGAAAACCTCATCTGATACCAATTGTTGGATAGAATATGTAGATATGTATGTCTATTAGATTGAACAATTCAAGAGGGGGGGTGGGGTGAATTTTAGGTTTAAAAACCTTTGAGTTTTAGCACTTAAGAGATTAGTTTAAATGATCTTAAACTAATAAAAATACAAACACCCACGATTATATTGAATATAAAAGGTATGATGTAATGTAATACTAATGAAATGTAAAACAATTATATTAAACATGAACACAATAATCATAGTAATATAAATTTGGATGATTCTACCTTAAGGCGTATAAAATCAATCAATACAATATGTAATAGAACGAATGTAATTGAAACAATTACAAATGTATAAGAGATAGAAATAGAAACAAAAACAATATCCTTTCTAATACAATTAGCAGCGAAATGTAAAAGAATTAAAATTCTTTTAACCCAAAGATAAGGGTTATCCTTTCACCTAGGATAAAAGGTCTATCTCACCAACACCTTGGTGAGCCCTCGATACGATGATTAGACTGTCTGTCTGCCTATCCCCAGCAGCCCTCGATACGATGATCGGACTGTTCGTCTGCCTATCCCCTACAACCCTCAATACGATGATCGGACCGTCTGTCTGCCTATCCCTGGTAGCCCCCGATTTTGTAGGTAATCGGCACCTATGTCTTTCAATCACTTGAAATCCCTCGATACGATGATCGGACACACAAAGCACAAAGCATGAGAGAAGTCACATCATCTCTCTCTAGAACATGATAGAAGCAAAGTATCACTGTTGTATCATGGTTGTTCTTAGTTGTATGCTCTTCTATCAGCTTCAAATGACCTCTTCTTTATAGGACTTGGGTTCCAACAGTCACATCTCCTTCAATGGTCATATTTCTCCGAAAAACTCGGAGGGACATGGACACCTGGCATCATAACGGTCATATTGAAACAGAAATCACGACATCGTTTTGATTAGTTTGTAACTAACTCAACAACATCGTATTTGTTAGAACAAGATATATGAATAAGATAATCATGAGTACGATTTATATGAAACATGTGTTTTTGACAAAGTACCAAAACAAGTAAGTAATGAAAGATATGAGAAGCAGAGTCAATGCAATTTCCATATTTAGTACGATCAGCATTGTACGATTAGCATGGTCAGTACGATCAGTATGATCAGTATGAGACACATGGTCAGTACGATCAGCATGATCAGTACGATCAGCATGGTCAGTATGATCAGCATGATCAGTACGATCATTATGGTCAGTATGATCAGCATGATCAGTACGATACGATAGACAAGGTTAGTACGATTAACAAGACATTTGTGATTTACAAAACAAAACATAGAAGTCAAAAGAGGACTTTTGACTCAACATATTACAGTAAAATAATAAAATTACAATATACATATGATACTAGTGTTATACCTAAACATTGGATAGGGGTGAGGATAATTTCAATGGAAGATTTTTTTTTAAAAAGAATCAAGTAGGATTTCACCTCTTGAACATCATCTCCATGAGAACCTTGTTAAAGAATGTGGAATCAGACTTTCTATGATACCATAAACACTAAGACATGGCAAATAGGCATGGGAGAGGAATTGGGTAGAATATTGTCTTGATCCAAGGCTTGGAAATTTTGAAGATAATGATTGGCATGGGGTGGTATATAAATTGTGAGGACAAGAGTGTTTTGATTATTATATCCATTATTTTGTTATTATGGCTCAAAAATATCAATAATATATATTTCTATAACTATATATAGTATCTATTTCTTCTGATATTGAAATAATGGGTGCTTACATCAACCAGGACTCAAAAATTAATGTATTTGCAATAAATTTTTAAACATAGAAAATTACCATATTTCACAATTCACTAAAAATTAAAATATTCTAAAAAAATACAAGAAAATTAGTCAAAACATTTTTTGATATTTAGATATGAAAAATCAAATCTATTTTATAAATATAATATTCTAATTCTTATAAACTTTATTTTTTATTAAAACCTTCATTTATTTGATAAAATACTGAATTTAATATTATAATCTCTTTTATGGAACTTTGAAAAATTATTAATGGATTAATATAATTATTATATCATTATAAGAAAACATAATATTAATTTATAAATACAGTTTATTTAAATAATATTTATTTTATTTCATTATATTTATTATATGTTCGATTAAAACATTTATGTTTTGTAAAAATATGAGCACTTTATTTACAATTATTAAAACAATGATTTACTTGTATCAGGATATAAATATATCATATATTCCTTTATAAGATACCTAAATTTCATTTCACACATTCATAACTGAGGTTAATATTATAATATCTATACTACAGTTCATTACAGTCAGATTACTATTCCATTTGTTATGTTACTAAAGAAATGGTAAGGTTCCTATACTGATAGTTGGATTTACAATGGTCATATAGGTTCTTTAATTTTTATAAGTACCTCGTATTTAATACATTAATAATGAAATAATATCTATTCTAAAGGATATATATAAATTCCTCTTCAAAATGAATATTTTATTATTGATATTTTATTTAATTTCTATAGATTTGTTCATGAGATATAGAATTCTAATAGATCAAGAAGATTTAAATTCTCCAATTAATACTATCTTATTTTCTATTTATTTCTTTACTATAATATTTTACATTTATAGTGTTTTATTTATTGAATAATGTATCATTATTCATTTATGAGAATAATGATTTTTTATTTTATGCATATTATTTTTGCAATTTCTACTATATAAAACAATTATAGTAAGTGATATTCAATTGATATGATTTTAGGCAATTACAATCTTGACCACATATGAAATTTCTCCCACAAAATTTTTTATCACATAATAAATGTTAAAATAGGTTAGGGTACACCTCCTACATTGCTTCCCCCAGTTCCCATGTCAACTCTCTGTATTTATGGTTCCCCCACATTAATTTGACTAGGTGGGTAGTCTTATTGCGTAGAACATTATCTCAACAGTAAAAGATCCTCGCCAATTTATCCTCATAAGATAGATCAATTTCTAGCTATATGACATCTGAATTGAGTACATGTGAGGGATTTGGTATGTAAATCCTCAAGATTGATACATGGAATACATCATGTACATGAGACATTATTGGAAGTGTTATTCGATAGCCCACAACTCTAATGCAACCAGGAATCTCAATGGGCCTGATGTAGCTAGGAATTATCATTCTATTCATCCAAAATCTCATGAATATGTTAGGTAGTGATATGTGGAAGAATAAATTATCTCTAACATCAAACTCCAGGCCCTATCCAGAATTATCATTATAGCTCATTTGTAAACTTTTTTTCTTCCTTGATGTGAAACTGAATAGTCATCAATGTTTCTATGATTTCCTTGATAATTACAGGTCCTAGCAGCTTATGTTCACTAACATCATCCAAACTTGTTGGAATTCTAAATCTTTTCTCATAATGGCTTGAAAAGGAAATATTTGGACAATTTCATGAAAGAAACTATTTAATGTGAACTCAGCCAGTATAATATTTTAATACCATCTTCAATTGATGTCCATTGAGCATGCTCCCAACACATCTTCTAATGAGTGAATAATTCCCTCAAACTAGACCTCATCCTGGTGGTGATAATCCATACTGATGATAATATTACTGCTTATAAATTATTGGAAACATTTGTAAAACATGGAGGTAAATATCATATTTTTATTAGATACAATTGATAATGGTACAGCTTGAATCCTTTCCACATATCTAATGTCTCTTCATTTTGGTCGAGTGACAAGTCATTTAAAATCAAAATAATTTGAGATAACATGATAAGACAATAAAAATAAATTAATGTTGTAATATTATATCTTGTTGTCTTTAGAATTATTGTTACAAAGACTATGGTGATGTTCTCTAATTTCCATGTTTTTATGGGAAAGTGTTTAATCATACCCTTAGATGTTTTCTTTGATGCATTCAATTGCTGAAGTACTATGAACATTGATTTAAATTCAACAATATATATCATTATATTTTCCTAAAAATAGTGATATTTGATTTATTGATACAGATTTATTCTCTCCAGGTGGACAGAGAAGGTCAAGTTGTGTGAATCATTAAAAATATCTTTCTTTATATAGGAATTGATGATACACATAATTGTTACGAAAATCTTATGACTCCTTCCTCATAAATTTTTAACCCTATGATTTTACCATTTCATATAGATTCCACTTTCTCCTGAATTTCCACATAATCAAATTCTTCATTGATTAACTTCTCTTTAAGGGATGGTTTAAAAGTATATTGAGAGAGAAATTATGTTCTTCCATCCCTTATGATTTCTATCTCCATACATTAGAAGTCTAAGAATATTTGATCTATTTCAATTCTCATTATTTATAATATTGTCTGATTCTTTCTACTTAGTGAACATGCAACATTATTCTAATTACTAAGATGATTGTTTATTAACTTTTGATAACAATTAATGATATCTAACCATATTCACTGACCCATATTATGATTCGTCTTTGATAATATATATGCGAGGATCGTGTTATCATTAAATATCTCAAATCTCTATCAAAAAATATAATTCCAAATGTTTTTCAATGCAATGGTCATGGAATATAACACTAAATAATTAGTGGGATAGTTTTTCTCATGTTAATTCAATATTATTTAGGTGTATTCTATCACTTTATAGTTTTTCATCAATACATAGAATAATCCCTTCATCAAAAATTCACTCAATACAACATTGAGTTCCCCACTTGTTTGTAGTGTAAGTACTGGTGCAGTGATAAGCCTATATTTCAACTCTCTTTAGATATATTCACATTCACTGTTCCAGAAAAACATCAATCCCATCGTAGATATCTTGGTTAGTGTGTCTGAAAATTGTTTAATGTTCTTCAAATATCATTATTAATACCGAGATAGACTATGAAAACAATTAATTTCCTTTATAGATTCTATAAAATGCCCCTCCTCAGATTCCTTTGTCTTTGATGGGTACATAAAAATTCCATTAATGATGATAACACTTCCCAATAATGAAATGTCCTCAAACCAAGAGTCACATTTACATAATAATCTTTAATGTTTATCAATTTTCAATGTCATTATAATTATATTCAAATTCTCATCACCCTCCTCAATGATCATGGATTATGATATAAGATCATTTATAAATAATACCAAGTATTTTTAGATATAATATCTAATCAATGTATTCAATAATTCCTTGAATATTATTGCATCATTATTAATCCTAATAAGAATTATTATAAAATCATAATTTTAATACATCGTTCAATAGACTGTATTCGGAATTTATTCTTTCTTAACCATTAATTAGTGATATCCCAATCGATGTTCCAAAGTAGATAAATACATGGACCCATGTAGCTGATCAAAAAATAAATATATCCATGGAAAGGGATAACTTTTTTTTTTGTGATTTTTTGAGATCATGACAATAAATAAATGGGAAGATTGATTCTTCCTAATTCTTGAAAATGAGGGCTGGTGAAACCCATGTTAAAGCACTAATTGAATGAAAATTTAATTTTTTATTAGAAAACAATTTTAACGAAATGTGAGAAAGTACATAAGTTCAACTAGTGGTGGATATTCGGTAAGTATACTTTGATATCGGTAGAGATCTTGGTGTGAGATAAATTGAGAAGTCAACCTATTGGTTAGGAGGAGGATCAGAAACTTCCCTATGGAACACATCAGTATAGTCCCTCTCAACTATCATGTCTTAAAGAATTATCTTATCTATTTTCACAATAATTTGTTCAAGGTGTTCTTGATTATATTAAAATATTATCCTCCCATGAGATGATGATTCTAAAATAGACTCATCATCCTCCATACGCTTGTAATTATTTGGAGGATTACTTGGTATGTAAAGAGTGATATCCCTTTCTTAACAGTTGACATCTATCAATATATTTACAAAATATGGATTTTTCCCAGACACATGTCACTCCCACAGCTAAATCCTCCTATCCCTCATAACCAAAATCTATTCCTACTACCTAATTTTCATCAACCCAAATCGTAAATTACCTCCGCGCTACTTAACTCCCTCGACATCTTCCATCTCCTGCTCGCGCTTAGCCTGTCGATTTTCTAGGGTTTCAAAAATATTTCAATATCTCCATATTCACATCCAATTACTTCTTCCTCTATATCCACCTACCTTTCCCCAGTCTACTGGCGTAAATGAGTTACTTATGAAAACCAATTCCTCTGACCATTTATTTCTATTCCTGTACCTTCTTCTACTACTCCGTCTGACATTGTACGGTTCCATCTGAAAATCGACTCTTCATTCATTGCTTCAGAAGGCCGTTCATTCTCCTCCCTTTGTCTTCACATTCATTTACCAGCAAAGACTGGTTATCGGTGAAGGAGGAGTCCTACATGCTCGGCTCTGACATATCCTTCACCTATGAACCCCTTTACCAAAACCCATCTATCATCACAATCAGGTTCTTGATAAAACACCACTACCCCATATTTACATTCATTAACTGCAAAATCATTGATGACCTTCTCATTCTTCTTCCTCTTATCAGTCTCTCCAACTAGTACTCTTCCAACTCGTGACTTCCATCATCTTGTCCTTCGATTCCTCTACCACATACCATTGCATTTTCTACTTCACCAACCACCGATGTGGATGATGCCGAAAAGTTATTCGTGAACCTACTACCATCAGCAATACCTAATTTAGAGACAATACACATCGAGACCTCCATAGCCGGTATGTATTCTATACGTTGTTTATGTATTATCACTACAGTCCTTCTTGATTTAATTATAGTTAAAAATGATTTACTAAAGAATTAATAGTGTACATCTCTTATTATGGTGCCCCATTTCACCCAACCCCAAATAGGCCTGGTTATTCTTTCTTCAACTATCATTCTTATGAGGGTTTTTATTTATTTCCTCATTGCATCAAAGTCTTCTATATTTTTGGGTAAGTGAATCTTATTTCATTCATATTTTCTATAATGAGTGCCATTTGGGTATATTTAATATAAGTTTTATTTGTGTCATTATGTTTTTCAATGATTACATGCACAGTAGACATTATTTGGGTTTTGAAGATAAATTATATTTACTGTAATAGTATTAATTCATAACTTTATTATGTTCAACTCCTTGAAAATTAAATAAAAATATAAACAATAAAAACATGCATGTACCATCGACATGTACAGAGGCAAGGATTCAAAAAAGAAAACTCAGAAAACAATAGAAACTAGGTTCTGTTATTTCAATTTTGTTCACCTTAAACTATTCTATTTTTTCATTCTATATCAATAAATATTCAATATAATTTCTCTTTTATAGCATTAAAATGTCTTTAAAATATTATTCAATCTAAACCAACACCTATAGGAAGCACGCAAACAGGATCCTATTTGACATTATCACCGAGAGCCAGTGATGGTAACATCAATTTTCAAAGTTGGATACAATTTTAACTCAATTGTGAACTTCATATATTTTCATCCACTATTGTATGATGAAATTTTTCCATATCTAATTTAAAATTTTAACATAATATTTTCCATTTATTTATGTTTTCGGAAGAAGATCATGAGTTTTTTTAGATCTGTTGATTGATTATGTTCTATGAGTTGGAATATAACAAATAGTGATATGTGATTCTTAATTTTATGTATCATTGTCCTATAATTAATATTTTGGTTTCCATGAATCATGATATAGATACATGAATGTAATTCTTTATGATCAAAGAACCTAGACGAACTGGAACAACCCACTCTTGAGTTGCATTTAATTATGTTAGTGTACTCCTCCACTTATTTTATAGTCATATCACTCTACTATAAAAATAATTAATTCAATAGATTTAGTGGAAATAACCTCTTTCAACCATTATTATATCTATAAATCGAATTGAGGTATGACTAGATTTCTACATAGTGATGTCCAGTAAGGATATACCATTGAAAAATGAGGGGGGGGGAGGATCTTTTGGGATTTATTATTACCACCTGAAGTAGCTAGAGAAGTTTCATGAAAATAGATTGAGTGATCTGATTGAGTATATGGTCAACACATCAACCGGTACCTATCTATATCCATTTTCATATTCATTTTCAATTTCCATAGTTTTATAAAACCTTGAATTTTTTTATTCAGTTGTTGTTCGGAATCACATGTCAATCTATTATTTAAGCTCACCCCACTCTTAACACTAGCCTTCTTATTCCACCACTATCACCACATAGTACAGTTATGATGTATACTACAATCAACATAATCAGTTTAATGTTTCTTGTGGATTATCAATTAGTTCTGTATATTAAATTTATAATTAAAATTGCTTAATTTTTAAATTTCATGTTTTTTTCTTGCCATTATATTACATTTTTCTTTTTATAAAATATGTTTTACTGTATTTTCATGTATTTTTGGATCATTGGTGCATGCCTCATAATTGGTATTTTTGAGATTTTCTTCCATTGTCATCGTGAAATGAATGAATCTGTTATTTAGAGGGTAATCAAGTTATTGTTTCAGGTTATTGTATCACATGAAAAAATTGAACTGGTTATTGGTGGCTATGTGTTTAATAATTCTAATTATCAATACTTCCTTAGATTGAGTACACTGAAGTTATGTATTCCTTTTTTCATCTATGTATTATCCCTAATGTCCTCACTAGTTTAATTTTAGTTAAAACAATTTATTGAAGCATTAATAGAATACATCTATTATTATGGTGCCCTATTTCACCCGACCCCTAGTCTTCTCGGCTATTGTTTCTTCAAATATCATTTTCAGTAGGGTTTTTATTAATTTCCTCATTGCATAAAAATGTTCTTTATTTTTGGGTAAGTGAAACTTTTTCCATTCATATTTTTTATATTGAGTTCCTTTAGTGTATATTTAATATATATTACATTTTTGTCCTTATATTTTTCGAAGATTACATGAACAATAGACATATTATTTTGGTTTTGAAGATATATTATAAGTATTATGATCATCGAAATGCATAAATTTATTATGTTCAACTCTATGACAATAAAATAAAAATATTGACAATAAAAACATGCAAGCACCATTGGAATGTACAGAGGTAAGGATTCAAAAAAGGCAACTCAGATAATAATGAAAAACATATAGTGTTATTTAAATTTCAGTCACCATAAACTATTTTGTTTTTCTTTCATTATACAGTTGTAAATATTCACTATAATTACACTTTTATAGGATTAATATTTCCTCAAAATATTATTCCATCTAAACCAACATCTACAAGTAGCACACTAAGAGGATCCCAAATGTCATTATCACCTAGAGCTAGTGATGGTAACACCAATTTACAATGTTGAATTCAATTATAACTCTTCTATGAACTTCATCTTTTTCCATACCCCATTGTATTATGAAATTTATCCATATCTAATTTAATGGTTTTACATGATCTTGTCCATTATTTATGTTTTTGGAAGCTTTTCATGAGTTTTATCTTTGTTTTCAGATCGGTTAATTGATTATGTTCTTTGAGTAGGAATATAAAAAATGGTGATGTGTGATTCTTAATTTTATGTATCATTGTCCTGTTATTAATATTTTGGTTTCCCTAAAGCATTATAGAGATACCTGAATGTCATGCTTTATGATCATATAACCTGGACTAACAGGGACAACCCACTCTTGAGTTGTATGTAATCTTGTTGGTGTACTCCTCCACTTATTTGAGAGTCATATCACTCTACTAAACTAAGCATTAATTCAATTGGTATAGTGGAAATAATATCTATCAACCATTATTATTTCTTTAAATCAAATTTTGGTATGACTAGATTTTTACATGGTGATGACTAGGAATTAGATACTATTGAAAAATGAGGGGGAGGATCTTTTGGGTTTGATTGTTGCCACCTGAAGTAGTTAGAGAAGTGCCCTGACAATATATTGAGTAATGTGATTGACAACAAGGATGATACTTCAACTTGTACCTATCCATTTCCATATTCATATTCATTTTAGTTTTACATCGTGTTGTTAAATGTTGATTTATTTGTTTATTCAATTATTGTTATGAATCACATGTCAATCTATCATGTATCGTCTCCCAACTCTTAACACCATCCTTATTCCTTTACCACTATCCCCACATAGTACAGGTATTTTGTAAAATATAATCAACTAAATTAGTTTAATGTTTTGGGTGGACTATAAATTAGTTATATATATTAAATTTTTAATAAAAAATGTTCAATTTGTAAATTTCATGTTTCTTATTCTTGCCATTATTTTTCATTTTCCTTTTTAGAACATATAGTTTACTATATTTTCAGGTATTTTTGGATCATTGGTGCATGCCTCATAATTGGTAGGTTTGATATTTTCTTCTATTGTCATCATGATTTGAATGAATCTATTATTTATAGAGGATTCATGTTATTATTTAAGGTTATTGTATCCCATGAAAATTTTGAACTGGTTATTGGTGGCTATGTGTTTAATACTTCTAATTATCAATAATTCCTCATATTGAGTGCATTTCAAGTTAATTTTTTATATTTATTCATAGATTCATGTTTTTTTAAAATTTTTATATTCGTATTTATTTTAGTAGACCTGATTCCCAATTACTAAAAGCTCTGAAACTGTAAACTAATTAAATAATAGAGAACTCTCATATCCTTTTTTGAAACAGCATATCAAATTTTCATATTTTCATGACAAGAATAGAGATTTCATTTCATAGATGAAAATAATATCAATTGTCTCTCAATTAAAACCATTCACAATTGTT